>JAOTQG010130874.1:0-20352 GCA_025631175.1 Iris virginica
CATGATTTCCCTGTTCCAAATGCTGTAGATTGCAATAGGCATTGTGTGATTATGTCACTTGTCCAAGGTTATCCACTGTAAGCATTCCTTTGTACTATATTTCCACGATTGTCTTTCACTTCTTCTTTTGTATTGTCCGACTTATGTAGTTGTTGGGCGTTTATGACTTAGATCATTGCGGTTTAGAAAAACCGTTCATAAACACAACATTCTACATTAAATTTTTTCATCCAATTTTACTAAAAACAATTGGGCAACTGATCACTAATTGGACTTCACTTATCACCTCTCACCCCCCATCAGTTATCACCTCTCATCACTACCCACAATGATGCTACGGGAGTAATAGCCCATTGATTTATGTTTTGGACTTCATGGGGCTAATTAGGTTAAGGCCTGGGTGAAGAAGGGGGTTGAACTTGATTGTCCAGCGGATGTTATAAGGAAAGCCCAAACTACTGATACCATTTCAAAGTATTGGAATTAAGTTTTCAGTAAGTTTTCTAAGTTTAAGGCCTTGGAGACTGGAATTGAATTCTATTAGCATCTATGGATCTAATCTATCTTAAATAAGTCAACCATAACCTATTTATATTTTCAGCCGGATGAAATTTGCTTTAAAGCTCATTTTTTCTTCTTCACTCTGATCCGTTAACTCGAAGCAATTGTGGCTCCTGGCCACTTGGGTGTTGATGGGGTAGCCTTTTCTTACTTCATGTGGCGGAATGCGTTAGTTTCAGTGGAGTTGTGTCTGATCAGGCATAAGGGTTTTTGTCGGGCAAAGGATGCTTCAAGCATATGGGGCTGTGCTATGTTCGGTTTATTTTGGAACATATGGATTGAGCATTTTCTGGGATCTTGAACTGCCAGTTTCTTTCTTTTGGGAGAGGATTTACTTCCAGGCAACCCTTCGAGAGGGAGGGGGGGGGGGAGGTTGGGGGCTTTTCAAGATGTGTCTCCAGCCCATTTGGTTAGGGACAGGGTTGCAGCTTTGCACTAGATGTAGTTCGGTTATTGGAGTTTGTTTTCGTGTTCTTTCTTTTTCTTTTAGGCGGTTTCCTGGTTGGCCATCTGTATAATCTTCTTCTATTTTTAATAAATTTTTTCTTCTTTTATCAGGAAAAAGAAAGTTTTGCTGGCAATTGCTTGAAAAAGCTTACAACCTCTTCTGATGAATGATTTTTTCTTGTTCTTTTAACAGTGTCAAAGAGAAAAAATGTTCCTAAGTTGCATTATGTAGGTGTCCTCTTTGTCTACCATCATCTAATTGATTTTTTTTTTTGAAGTAGACATTTCATGGTTTTAGCCCCTGAGAAAAAGTCAAATTGTTTGAGGTTCTTTTCTTTTGGGTTTATACTTTCAATCTTGTTGCCAGGAACGAGTTGAGGCAAACTATTTTTTGGAACAGTTGAAAAGCCAATTAAAAATGTGTCACAAGGGTTATAATTCCTGATTCTAGCAGACTTCGTTTTTCTTGGGCTGTGCGACTCTCTCTCTCTCTCTCTCTCTCTCTCTCTCTCCTTGTGTATGTGTGTGTGTTGGCTTCCTGATTGTTTATGGCTTATGTGAAAGGTTTGTGTAGAGAGAATCTAGTTTTACTTGCTATTATTCATGACAAATAAAAGGAAGATGCTGTTGAATGTTAATTGTGGTTTACAGTTTCTCATACAAGCATTCTTCCCCACTCCCTTTCGTCTACATACCTTCTGCTTCCATTTGCAGCGTTTCTTTATGTAATTTCTGTTATGGAGATAGCTTCTTTTAAAGTTTTGGTTCGAAAACCAACAATTGAACTTTGAAAACATTGTGTTTGACATAGTGTACAAGTGAAGCAGTTGCAAAATCCCGACATAGTTTTTGAGACAGTATTAAGTGTGATTGTTCGTCTGGCAGAGCATGGTCTTATTCACTGCGACTTCAATGAGTTCAACATCATGGTATGCTTCTGAGATAAGTTATTTTAGTACCCTTACTATGTTATTCAGACGATATGCTCCTTAACTTGTATAACCTTTACTCTAGTTTTTGTTTTCGCAATATCTTTTTATTCATTTTGCCGACTCCAATGGCATATTGTTTTGGTACATATTTACTTCAATTGAGCTTCAGAATGCTTGCTAATTCTTGTAGTTTCTTAATTGCAGATAGATGACGATGAGAAGGTCACTATCATTGATTTTCCGCAAATGGTTTCGGTATCTCATAGGAATGCAGAGATGTATGATGGATAGCCAGTCTGACCATTCCTTATTACCGTTCCATTTTTAATGCTGACATGCTCCTTTCCATTCTAATGTTTGTTCATCTTTTACTCTAGTGTGACTCTCAATTTAATCCCATTTTTCAGGTACTTTGACCGCGATATTGAATGCATTTACAAGTTTTTTGGCAAGAGGTTAGTTGATGTTATTTTGAAGAGTACATTGATTCCTTTAAATTTGACTGATAAATTTTTTTTATTTTTACTTGGTAGATTTATGCTCTGTGATATGCTGATGCTGATTTGTACAAAATTTGAAAGTGCTAAGTTATTTATTCATTTTCATATAGTTCTTGTGCTGCATGCTATTGCTAGTTAATGTCGTTTCAATTCATCCAGTCGGCACAACAGAGACAATATTACCATGTAGCAGCGCAACAAATAATAGTAGTACTAATATTAATGATTATTGATGTTCTATATGCAATGAAATTATATCATACTACTGAACGCGAGTTTGTATGTTGCTTATAAGAACTAATTATCATTTAAACTACTCTATGGATTTGTGTTTACTTAGTAGAGTTGATGCTGGTGTGGTGTACATAATGGTGCTGCACTGTTTCTGTGATTATTTTGAGCGCTTTGCTGAATGCTTCAGTTCTGAGGAAGAAGGGGGGTGCGCTTCATATCTTTGGGTTTGATCGGAGGGTGTTGCTCAATCCGTATATGACATACATATACATGCACTCGCCACTCTTGAAGTTATGTTGCATAAACTCAACAGAAATAGAAACATGCTGGATTATTTTTCATTCGATACATATTTCACCTTATGGGGGAAAGATGGCCTTCTAGCTGAAGGATGGGGCCTGTGATAGTCTGTATCATGTGGTCCCATATGGGCTGCATTGCCATCTTATATTTGTATATTAAGACCAGGATTTTGGAGTTAGCTAGTTTTGGACTATTGGTGCTGTTAGGTGTGATGGTCCTTACTGTGACTTGTGAGTAAAATAGAAGTCTTAGGGGAAAGATTTTTAAGAATGAGTTGTTTATTTTTGAGATCAACAATGAGCTATTTAAATTAAAAGAATGTCCAAATTTTTCGCAAAGCTAAAGCTCTGGGAGCCTTGGCGGTTGCATTATAGATCTGGCTAGGGATTGAGAAGCTGCCTTGGGCCATTTCTCTTACCAAATAGGCCATTGGCTCGATTGTAATACACCACTCTCATTTTTCATGTTGATTATGGCATCAGGTTTTTGGGAATTTGATGCTTAGGAATGACAATATGGGAGTTCCCGGGGGGGGGGGGGTGCCAAATACCATTCTCTTTCCCAAATTACATACCCCATATTTGCCTCATTCCCCACGGGGAATTGTCTTACTATATTTACTACTCCCTTGGTCCCATTTGATGATTACACTTGCCTTTTTGTCCATCTCACTTGAAGGGTTTACATTTCCTTTTTGTGCGTTCCTACTTGACCACGCTACCCCTACTTTTTGCAAGAGATAGACATGGGCCACACCCTTAAGGGGCTTTTATGGAAATCCCCCCTATTCAATCCATTTATTAATCTCCATGCCTCATTGGCGGAGCCCGGATTTTTTTTCAATAGAAGCCTACGGAAAATTATTGAAACAAAGTTTTGTTTTGATAAAAGAAGAATCTTATTAATCTGCTAAGGATACGGCTTTGAAAGCTCCAAAACTCCTAGTCCATGAGGAAGTCTGTACGAAAATCTTCTCCCGCAAAAGTGAGATGTAAATTTGTAATTCACGACCTAATTACCCAGACCCTCCAATTCTGGCCTTGTGTCGGTGTGGACATGACACGATCCCGTGTCCGATCCTTAAATCGCAAAACGGATACTCCATTCTCGGAACAGATCAAAACGTTGGTGGGTATATGAGTGCAGATCGGTAAAGAATGGTGGAATAAATCGGAGAGATAGGGAAACAGCAAAATTCCTGAGTGGCGGGAAGTTGGTACCTCGGAAACGGATGTCGGAGAGGGAGCAGATGAAATTCGCACGAGTGACTCTATGTGCCGCTTGATAAATTGAGTTGCTGTTGTGTTGTGAAAGAGACGACAGGGTCAAGCGTCCGTTTAGACGATTGGGCTGGGTAGGGCAGAAATAAAATAGGTGGTTGGAAAATGGAAATAAGTGGGCTCCTCAATCCTAAATAATATTCATTGTGCATGGACTGCCATGGTCCTATTTAATAAGTTTACAAGTTCACCCCTTTAACTATATTATTTCAGCAATTATATCCTCATAGTTTATAATACTTTTGAAAAACAAAATTGATGTAAATTATTCATTATTTAACATTAATATTTTGAACAAAGGATCCGCGCACCTGTATCCTATATTTGGATACTTTTTAGACGTATCCCTGGATCTTAAAATTAGAAAAATGCTGCACCCGATCCTGGGATCCTGCACCCGATATTCCGATCTCGGGTCCGACAAGATCCTTATTGCTGTGTCTAGGTAACATAGTTCATGACCTCTGAAAATCCAAGTAATTCTCTCGATCCAAATATTCCACAATGAACTGATGCATCCCTCGATCGATCAACCAAAACCCAAATGTATTACATGAGGAAATTCTGCATAGATTGAGACATAACGCAAACCTCTCCTTGCTCTACAAGCAACATATACCAAAGACGCCATGCCATAGGACAATGCATTCAAGACTAAGGGGGTTTTAAATTGAAGAATGAATGTATCAAATAGTACTTTTAACATAAAAAAGATTTTTTTTTTCCAACGTTGAGAGTAAGGCTTGCCTTACCCTTACAAAGGGCTGCCTCCACCCCTACCGTGCGTAGTCATAGTGTAACCCTGGATGGAGGTGAGTATAAAAAATTAATAACGCTACCAAAAAGAGTTTAAACATTGAACTTCCGAGATTGTAGGTTTAAGATCATATGTACAGAAAATAAAATGCAACACATTAAATGAAAAGAGGAATCCAATTTGAACTTGGTTCAGGAAGTATTGTAAAGGAAAGGAAACTGAAGTTAGCTTAAAAAAGGTGGTTGGGTTTTAATAATCATGTGCTTTCTCTTTTTCAGAATGAATTACAAAATGCTTTAAACTCATTTTCGTGCATACTGAAAATATATTTATTCTTTAACACTACCCATGATGTTTCTATAAATAAAATGGAGAAAAAGGAGATAGAGAGTTCTAACAGGGAAGTCAATGTACTATATTTCTACAGCCTATTCATACAAGCACTATCCTCAAAATACTCGACTTTATCGATTAAGGATTAAGCACAGACTAAAGAATTGCTTGGTTCACATTGCTACTTTGAGCTAGTATTTATTTTTCATTATCAATCCCAAAATTCATGCATCTTGCACTTGATAACTTTACCAACTAATGTATAGGTGAACTAGTGGCGTATTACAATTGTACAGTTCAAAACTTAATATTCTTAAATATATAATCAATATGTAGAGAAGAGAAACAAAGGGAAATATATTAATACTACTATAATGGGGTGGGGAATGAAGCGTGGTATGGGGTGCAATTTGGGCGGGGGGCGAGGGAGGGGGTGCTGCTAGTACCATCCACCTTCCATTCCCCTTGATAAGAATTCAGGGATACCCTACACCTCGCTCTTTATTCGATCAAACCGTTAATTCCCTGTCAACATCAGTTTGGGACAAATGATTCCCACTGTTCAGTGCGGAATTGCGATCCCTATGCTTATATGCTTTATTTTTATTTAGTGAAAAAAGTAAGAGAGAGACACTGAGAGAAAAAGATGTTGGCCAAATAATGATGAAGGCGAAAATTGAAATGATATTTGGAAAATGTACGATGAAAGCTGCAAATGACAAAAATAAACATGATCATTATATTCACCATATATAGTGATGAGGTGAAGGTGTAAGCGATGATATTATAGAGTCTAGTATTTGATGTTGGTCTACTGAACTCCCAACTGTTTATAACAGAGCCGTTAATGCTTCTCTACAAGTCAAATACAATCTAAACCCCATTTCCGCCCCTTTCTTTTAAAGACGTGGGATTGTTTTCTCATTATAATCTGGCATTCCCTATCGGTGATGCTACAACCGCACCCTTTATGAAACTGTATGCTGGAAACATTAACTTGTTTCCCCATCCCATCAGGCTTTAGTCGCCATTTGCATGTGCCTGGGCTGTGATGTGACCATGCCTATAGGTATCATTTTGCTCATTTGCAAGGCGCCAACATTTTTAAGCTCTCACCCTAGAAGCTTAGATATTTCCCTTTCTTTCCCTTGCAGATCGAGCTCCTTGGTTTCTTGTAATGTGATTGCGATGCATAACAAATTTACACCCAGAAGCCTGGTTTAGCAGCTAGGCTACCCTGGGCTTATAACTGGTGATCGCAACTGAGAACTTCTAATATATTATCTTGTAGCATCTTTTCCAGTGTGCTGTTCGGTCTTACAGTCGTCTACATGATATATTGGGGGGGGGGGTGTGCATTTAATTAAATGATTGGATTGATTGGGTGTGTGTATGTTTAGTTAAGTGTTTGTGTTGAATCCAACTAACCCTTTTTAAAATGTTCTTTTAACAGGTTCAACCTGTCATTTCAAGAAAATGCTGATGAGCCTGAAGATTCAGAAGTAAACCCAGAGGAAGCAGATCGGCCTCGCTTTTCTTCCATCACAAAAGTCTCTGGTTGCCTAGACAAGGAACTTGCTGCCAGTGGGTTTACTAAGAAGGACCAGGACGAGATTGAAAAGGTCTGATGAATTATACAGTCTCTACGCCTTTGTGTTAATTAAGAAAATTATCCCAAAGTGTGAGAAACTCGGCTTTGGTTTCATCTGAAAAGGTGAAGTTCTGAATTATACCAGTTTATTGGCTTTCCAGTAGTTAGTATAGTAGGAGGTATATTTTGGTTTTTGATGGGAGGGTGATGCACAAGCACAAGTATAGTGGCATAGAAATTAGTATTAGGTTGTTTTGTATTATTGTTTAGAGATAATTGTGGAATGAGACCTCCACTTGGCTTTCACGTCATGCAAAACACATCATATGGTCATCTGATGACCTAAATGCCCCGTCTCCCGAAGCGATGCAGTCAGTAAGAGGGTCCCAGAAGAGAAAATACAAGAGCTATATTATTATGTTTATTTGTTGCTATTTCAATTTTTCTTGTGTAGGGGTATTTCAGTAGTTTACTAGTTTTTAAGAATTAGATTTCCATATTAAGTTAGGAGTTTATTCAAGTTTATGAAAGTATTATTAGTTTTTAGTTGAGTCCTAATCCTTGAAAGATTATTGTTTAAGTAGTCTTTAGTTATTTCCACTTAGAAATCCAAAATTTTTGGAATTAGGAACTAACTTAGCCCATATTAGCTTATAATTAATAGTTTAAAATTTTAGAGCGAGAAGAATAATAAGAGTTTTCTAGCTATTATTTGCTAGCTTTTCTTGAATTTTGTGATGCAATTCACATGGGTGTGATGATAAATAACCTAGGTGCGATGCCTATGGTTGCCTTGGTATGAAAGCAGTCTTTTCTCTCTTTCTACCGTTTGTTTACTGTTCTCGGCCACTGCTCACAGTGTCCGGACAGCTCCTGCAACTTTTTGTTTGCAAGCCTAAACCATCCCTAAACCCTAATCCGTCCGTCCTCGTATATGTTAAAACCCTAAAAATAGTCTTCTAAAGTCTTTGTTTCCACTGCGCTCTACTCCTACCATCCCAGTGGAAGAGTTACACTTTGACTTTACACGGAAAATAAGAAATGAGTTGAAAAGGGATCATTCTGTGAAAGTCCCTTAAATGTGTAGCTCTTATTTATCTCTTGTTAAAAGTAGGGGTAATGAAGTTAAGTGGCATGGCCCCAAAAGGAAAGTATAACCCTCAAGTAGGACAGACGAAAAAGGAAAGTGTAACTCTTCCACCGGGACGGGGGGAAAACATCATTATTGGCCCAATCCTTGTAGGTTAAGTGTGACCACGCTTGTCCTTCATCGTCAAGATGAGATCCTTCATACAAAGTATCACACGAGGGAGTTGACAAATGCTTGGTAGTATATCCAACCACAAGACGCCTCTACATTTAGTTAAATTCGAGCTCCAACACGTTCTGACTCGGAACTCTATGGGAATACCTTCCCCAATGGGTCATCAAGGAGTCCGTCATCTCCACTTTGAAGCACCCTAGGGAGTGGCACCCTGGGAGATGCATTGGAGTGGGTCTCCCCGGTGGCTAAGATGATGAGCTGGTCATCGTGACCTTAGCCTTGGCGAGAGGAAAGAAACAAAGGAGCCATATCAAGGCACTTGGTACGAGCTAATTTGCTGAGATTGATGCACTTAATAGCAAGAAGAAATTCACTCTAGAGAGTGATTCGTCAAGTTATAAATCCATTTTTGATTTTTCTAAAGTTATTCATTGCTAAGCATTTTACTCTCAAGGTTTAGCTCTGATAAGCATCCATTTGGAGAAGTTACCAGGAATGGTCTCTGAAGTAGCTTCCCTCTCTTTCCACTAGAATACGGTTGATTTTCACCCCATCTTTGTTCTCCATTGATACGTGATCAATAGTTATCTTTTATTTGTTGGCAAGGAACCTCTCCCATGTCCTTCCAAGGACGGCCCTTTTACAATAACAATCTTATGGGTCTATTGGTATTTATTTTACTTGAGTCAAGTAGGATTACTCTAAGAATGCATTAATATATCATTAGATTAGGATCCTACTGTTATTTTGAATACATGTTGCTAGTCCTTGCCCACTATGTTCTGGCAAGACTTTGGTGTGCTTGCTGTATGTGGTGCAGTTGGAAATGAGAGGAACTTCATGATATTTTAGGTAGCAGTTGTTGTATGCATGTCGAAGTCAACAATGGAAGTCGTTTACTCCCTTAATTCCATGTGAAGAGCCAAGTAATGACTTTTTTTGGTATGTTTTATTGAACTTTGACCAAAGGTATATGTATATTTATTCATCTTTACAAAGATACAAAAACAGCGATTCATTATATTTTTCAATCTCGTTTTTGGTGATTATGAGTTTATCACCTATGATGTAAAAAAGTTCACAATTGACTTTTAAAAAGGAAAAATGACTCTTTGGTTGGAATGGATGGATATATATCAAGAAGATTGATAGAAAGATTCAGAGTGAAAGAAGGATTCACTATGGTTTTTGTTGTCCTGAAAGAGAGGCATAAGCTTCAGGGCCTATAGTGTTTGGTGAGTGTTAGTGATGGAAGGGGGTAAGGTAGATAATAACAGAGAATACCAGAATTCCCAGAAACGCTCAAGGAAGCAAAGCACTCCAATCCATCTAAACTACCAAAATGCACCCCTCTAAATGCACCATTGGCTAAGGCTTAGAAACATGCCCAAAAACAGATCTACCCCACGAAAGGGACCAAGACAGAGTTTGCTCCTCTTAATCCAAAGGCTCCAATGAGGAGCAAACACTCCTTATTTTTGCTAACCAAGGGGAAACTCATTCCATGCCAACGGAAGCATTGAACCCACCCGCGGGGATAAAACAGGGGTGCCGAGGATGCCCCGAACCCCGGACCCAGGCAACACAACACCGCGAGATTAATGAATCCAAACACATTAGACTCTTAATGAATCCAATCCAAAGTCAAGATTAAACCCAAGCCTTTAACCTTTTACACCCAACCCATATATATTTCAAATCTCAGATTAGCCAAATCCTTTCGTTTTTAAGCTAAACTGCGTTCACCACTGACCAATCAAACTGGTCTGCATCTAAACCGGCACTTTTGCAGTCTTGTAGAAATATCTGGACAAAACACCTCTGTTTAGGTTTCAGAGTTTTTCCCGGGCTTGCAGAAGAAAGCCATATGTGATATGTGAATCCCGGCTATGCAAGATCAAAATGGAATTATGTAGAATGCATGGCTACATGTCTCCTCGCTTCAAAGAACGCATTATCCGTTGATTTTCAGCTTCAAAAAATAAATTGCATGTTTCTTTGACCCTATAAATTGATATCGGTGAAGTGGTGTGTCCTATGCAAGCTCGTCTCTGAAGCTCTGGATTGAGACAATGGGTTAGTCTGAGATCAATCTCTTCTTTTCTCACGTATCCATGTTAGAGGCTTTGCTAGGAGCAGATGCAGCATTGTGGTGTGGGGGTTGTTTGCCATCTTGTGAGGCACTTGGACTGAGAAATTTAAGGATTTTCAGAGATCAGTAGTTTCTTTGGAATCTTCCCTAGGAGAAGTATTTGTTTGGCTTCCCTTTGGGCTTTCCTTCCGAGGCATCCCCATTTCAGTTTTGCAGAGGAATTGGAGAGCTTTAAGTGTTTCCTAGCATTTTCTTTTCTGTTTCAGCTTTTCTATTTTCCTTTTCCTTTTGATGAATGTATAGTCTGTACCCTTTGTACTTTCTCCTCTATTAGTATATTATATAATTTCGTCACAACAGATAAAATTAAAAGCTGATTTTAAAAGCCTTGCTCAAGAGGAAGAATTTCTGTAGCTGGAAGTACAACAGCACTCCTTGAGGATTGCATTGCAATTGTAGAATGAAAAGCCCTAGAGAGTTTCACTTGGATGCAAAACTAGAGACATGAAAATGGAACAATAGAGGAATCTTTCCAGCTACAGACATGAATTCTCTCAGTTTTACTTAAAAAAGGAACTTGATTGACGTACAAGCGCATGTTCACATGTTTTTTCTATGCTATCTGTCATTATAAATCACAAGTTTTTTTTTTTTTTTTGCGTGACGATAATTAATATTTTCTACCTTTATGTTCTGAACACCCTAATGAATTTTCTTACAATTGGTCTGCTAAATGCTATATTTGACTTATTCATGTAGTTGAATGAAGGAGATGTGGAGGAAGATTCGGATGATAATGAGGGAGCAATTGAAGAAGATGAAAAACCTATTCCTGGCTCAGTTCATGAACTTAATACCAATGAATTGGATTCTTTAAGCTTGCTCGATAAGGTATTTTTGATTTTTTGATTAATTGATGCACTGATGTTTGTGTTTGTTGGCCTATTAATTAATGACCAATATGAGCTATGTTTTGAGAAAATTTGTAGCTCATTAATACATATCTTACTGTCCATCAATCATAGTTTTTCAAATGGTGAAACTATCTTTAATCAAAAGCCTATATATTGCAAATCCGCTTGTATAATTGGCAAAGTGTTCTGTAATGAATCAATCTGTTTTCACAGTTTGCTTTCTATATGATGTCTGTAAAAAGAAACTTCTTAGCTTGATTATTTTCTTTCTTTATGTAATTTAATTATTCTGTAGAACTAGATCATCTTTAATGATTGATAACATGATGGGATAAGAGAAAACTGAAAGGAGAATAAGATAGGAACACCTACCCTATTTACTGTACTTCCCAGATTGGTTTTGCGATGTGTAGGTGTGCAGCCAAATCTCATGATTATTTATTTCTCCATTGTGGGTGGGTGGTGGGGGGGGTGTGTGTGCATGCTTCTTTGGGAATAATGTGTTTGGGGTTTTTTGACGGTTAGTCCTAGTTTGATTTATATATTCCTCGTAGCAGTTACGACGATTTGGCAGGGATCTGATGCTAGTTTACTTGGTAACGAGTGGTCTTTTGGTGTGTTTGGATCTAGGAATGGTAAGATTTCCAGCGATTAGTATTAGCCTTGGCCTTTTCTTTGGGATATAATTCTCTTGATGGTTTCTCCTGGCTTTCTGCATGCGTTGGTTTCTGGGAAGTGCCCATTCAGTGATCAGGTGAGATTTGAAGGCTTTGATATCCGGGTTTTGATTTATTTTCTAAATCCGGTTCTTCTTCATTGTTTATAAATACTCAATGGACTTCTCCCCCTGTTCTTCTGTACCCTTTTGATCTACAAATATAATCTTTTTTTCTAGTGAAACCTAATTGGGCAAAATTTAGAATTCCAGAAAAAGGCCCCGGTGAGCATCTCGTTCGGAGATTGGGCTATTGAGCCATATCCAAATCCAGGTTTCATGCCAATATGTTGCAGAGGCTCTTATTGAGTTTGAACCCATACTACGGATGTGATGTGGATCATTAGTTTCTTTTCTGCGATAGCCATGGGTGTAATTTTTTTTTATAAAAGATTGTAAATAATAGGGGTCCTTACCGTTCAGGCCACATGTGGACTACCCATATTTCTGCATATCTGGTCTTTGAGGACATAAATGAGGATTGATGGATCCAGATAGAGCTAGTTAACCTGGGTGCCACTAGGAGTTATACATCCACAATTTTGGCCTTCATCTAGCTTCTGAAAAGCTAGTCTTCTCCTGTTGACAGATGAGTTTAGGATAAATAATAATGTGAGGCGTTGGTTGTACGTTTTGAGGGACAAGCGTGAAATTTGGGGGGATATATTTCTTTTGATTTATTTTATGATGGGGTTAATTGCGGAAAATGGAAAAAAGTATCCTGCCAAGCCCTCCTGCTTTATAGTACTGTCTGTATGTGTGTTTGTGCCTATATATATATATATAAATATATATATATATCTATATGTGATGTGTCTGTGTTTGTTATTATATATAATGTATGTATTTTCTATGTATTGTGTCATTTTAACATGGCAAGCCCTTATGTTTGTTTTTTGAAGGATGAGCAACTTCTGGCTTGTAACAATAATGACGAAGTAAAAGAGAGTCAACAAAATAGTGAAGTCAAGCAAAGTAATCAACCTGAGATTCAAGTTACGAGTGATCAGGTATAATATCCTGTTCTGATTCTTGATGGGATTATTTATTATTGAAGTTGGGGTTAAGCCTACGTTTTGGTTGCATGCATTACCATAGTGGTGACACCTCTCCCATATTCCAAATGACAACATATTTCTACAACTGTTTATGAGCAAGGAAGCCTTTGATCATGTATTCTGTTCCCCAGGAGGAAAACGATGAAAATGAGCAGGATGATCCTGAACTTCAGGAGCGTCTTGCCAGGCAGCGACGGCGTGCCATTCAAGCAGCCAGAGGGCAAAAGAAAACATCTGCTTCCAGGAATGCTTATAAAGACAAGGGTGGTAGGTCATCTAATAGTTCAAAGCTTCAGAAACAGTTGAACAACTGGTGAAACAGATGGATCTCTTTCACTTTTGATTCGATTGTAAAACAACAATCGTTGTATTAGTGTAGTAATTTAGTTACAGCGAAAATGATTGTAAAATCTTAAAACAATGGCCAAATGAAGCTAATAATATCAGATCATTTATTTTTAGCTTCATCATAGATTTTACTTTCTAGCCGGCTCAATTTCTTCGGCACCACCACCATTTCCCTCTTCCATTGCGGACACCTTCTCTGCCTCTGCCAGCTGAATGTTCATTGGTGAATGAGTCAACTCTTTAGAACTATCGACAACTTGACTCGAGCCATTAATGCCTCTCTTGAATCCCTTCTTCTTCTTCTCCTTTGCCTTGCTAGCCCAATCGAGTAGGCCCTCTTGTATACGTTCTTCAAATATCGCGCCTTTATATGAGCTCCCCATCTGATTCAAACAAAACAGAACAAAATTTCACCACAAAAAGAAGAACAACAAGAAGAATTCGATTATGACAGACTTCGCGAGAAAAACCTGACTGGACTTACCTGAGTTACAATGGCGTAAATTGGTAGTGTACTGTAACTACAAACAAACTGAACAAACACGCTGCCAAAAAAATAAAAATATATAAAATGAAAAACGGACCATAATAAGAAACTAACGAGGTAAAATTCATTAAGCGATGGACGAAGAGGAAATGAAAACAGATGATTTTACCCTATAACAAGTCTAGGGATGATATATCCGACTTCTCCCATGATGCACGAGTCAAATTTATACTGGACCTGTCAGTTGTAACGAGGAAAAAACTATTATAGCCATGCCATTGATTCGATAGCCTAATTAAAGGAAGTTATTATCATGTTCTTACCCAAACCCAGAAGAAAAATGCAAGCTCGAAAGAGTTCTGGAATAGAATGATATGAATCAATAGAAGGACAAGTCGGGGCCTGTGGAACCAAAAGTGATGGTCTGAAGGTTTCACGACAAGGTCTCCTTCAACAGCAACGTGTTTCTCTGCAACCTCTTGAGCCAGTTGTGTGATGACATGCTCCAATTTAGTGCCAACAGCGAGTAACAGCTGAAAAAGAAGGTAGTCTCAGACAGTGATCGATCATAACAATGAGAACGTAAGCGAGAGAGTCAGAGAGAGACCCAAAAAAGGAAACACACACACACACACACACACACACACTCATATTCGCCTTTATTAAATCCTTGCACGTATCCGAAAGAGGGGGTTATGCGATGTGCAGATGGATGCATAGAAATGATCAATAGCACAACGATGACTTACAGTGATGGGAATGAATGCTATCCAAAAATATGCATGCCAACCTGCAACCGTAAAACATGAAAACAGAACTGCAATTGGAAAACAAGCTTCTTGTTATATTCATTCAACATACAGATAATAACTTACCATAAACGTTTAGCAACAGGAAAACAACCACGAACAACCAAAGATACCAACTGCAATTGATCATGCAAACAAGTGTCCGTCAAGAGAAAAGTTGTAAAATACTGCGCGAGCCAAACTTAATGGTCTAAATCCGAGGCAATATGCAGTTGAAACATCGTTCATGATTCAACCATGATTAACGGTCAACAAAATTTGATACTTGCCTGATTCCAACGACCCTTTTGAAATCTGCTTCGAGGGCACGGACCAAGTACTTGTAAAAATCAAACTTTTGATTTCCTCTGAAATGGGTCTGCAACAAAGAATATGAACTTTTGAAAGGGTAAAAATCTATTAAGAACACCAGATAAAAAACAATGTAGAAGGCAAGGCAAGGCTAAAGGGTATAACTTGATGATTGAGATAATAACTAATTACTCACCACAATGAAACCGTAACGTAGAGTGGTATAATCAGATTTGGTTACAGATCCATAAAATTGCTTGAAAAATGAATGCTGAAATTGGAAGTGACAAAATGAGATACTACAGTTATACTTTGTGTTGGTGGAACTCATGAAGTCTCACTGTTAAACCATAGGAGTGTGCAAGCATGTTTGTTAGTTAGGTAGTTAACTTGACTTACCAACCAACCAATCAGAGCTGACCTTTTACCTATTCCTCGAAAACGATCCCTGATGAAGTCGTGCTCTTTGACTCGAGTAAATTTGATCTTCATAACTGCAAGCAAGCATATATAGAATATCAGGTCAGGAAAAAGCTTAAAGAAGCTGAAAACTGTGATAGTGTATGTTCATCAGAGTGCAAAACGAAAGGTGAAACCGAAACTCATCCGAGATGGTATGTTAATTTCCATGGTACGAATATTAACACACCTTCTTCGGGGTCAATTTCCTTGTTCAATATAGAATCCTCCCAAGGTTTCCATTGACGTATCTGAACAAATATAACGTAAAATAAATGAGAAAAAGAGAGAAGTATTTGTACTGTGGGATAAGGTCATAAAGCCCAGAATCCCAACGTGTCACACAAAATGTTCCAAATATTGTAGGAATTGCAAGATTAATCAACTGTCAAATGAAAGCTTTTTGAGTTGAACATCAAGAAAAAAGAAAAAGAGGTGTTGATGATCAGGAAGGAATAGACCAGGAAATAATTACCTTAATGCCTCCAAAGAGGATGGTGAGAGCGCAAAACATCACATGCACAACCGCTAGCACGAAAATGAAGATATGAAGATGATGCACTGCTTTGAGAGATAACAATGGGGCCTTTCCCTGCTCAAGTTTTTTGATCCATATACGCGCAGACATGCAGCATAATCAGTAGAAATCAATCATACTGTGAGTGCCTAAAAGAAATCAACTCTGAATATTTTGGACAAGGTAATCGTGTTTGATGAGATGCAGCTTATCATTTCCCATATATCAGGGTGCCTAAAAGAAATTATCTTATACTATGTTTTAATTCCAAATTAATGATTGTGATCAATTAAGACCAAGTTAAAGTTACATTGAGTTATATTAATATAATGTGTTTCATGAAGGCTAAAATAGTACTCCCTCCGTTTCGTTACAGTTGTTCAGTGTTGCGAGGGGAAAATATTGCTTTCAGTACAATTAAAACGAAACGTAGAAAGTATTGCATGACGTTAATTACCTTCTGTTCACAGTAGTCACCATTGGTGGAGGCCTCGGCGAGGAGGTGGCGGCCGGCCGAGAATAAGCTACCTCCAATGACGAAATGTGCGGTCGTGGAAGTAGAAGGTTTTTCAGTCACATCTTGGAACTTGCAAGGAAGCCACTTATGTGATAAGTGCTTGGGAATGCATATTTTGGTAATCCTATCTTGGGCCACTGTCAACAATAGTGATATGAACCCTAGTAGCATCAATTCTGCATTTGGCACCATCCATATCCATATCCATATCCATCAATTTGTTTGTTTAGCTAGCAGTGCATTAGAGAGAGAGAGAGAGAGAGAGAGAGAGAGAGAGAGAGAGATACCTTCTTTAATTTTGAGCAAGGCTTCATAGAGAGGTTTTTGGTTCTTCTTCTTCAAATACTGTTGAAGTTAAAATCAAACACATACAATATTTATATGTGTATATATATATAGTAGAGTGAGTGAGTTACTAGTAATAAGTAGTAGTAGTACTGCAATGAATTACGAGTATGTAACCTTGCCAGCATAGTGAAGGATCCTTTCAACAAGAAGCGAAATGGCCACGATCACCGTACATACCACTGCCACCACCCACGTCGGCGTATATTCTAACGTCGTTTCTCCTCCTCCTCCTCCTCCTCCTCGATCTCCCGCCATTTCCTATCTATAATTATCTCTATACCAACACGAAAAAAACGAATCTCACTCCCAACTCTATCGAAAAGGGTACGTATATATATGTATACATGTTAGGGGCCGGGAAATTGGTAGAATCGAAAACTAACAATGTTATTTGGGTAGGTACGCCGTCGTACTCTTACAATGCTGCTGGCTGTCTGCTGCAGGTGTGGATACTTCATAAGTTTAATAATTTGTCTTCCTCCTTTGGTATTTGAAACCGTCCATTCGTACTGTGAGAACGGTTACTTACTACAACAACAACAACAACAACAACAAAGCCTTTATCCCAAACTAGTTGGGGTCAGCTAAGATGAACCATTGTTAACAATTTATGAACACGATTGAACGGTTACCTACTATTGTTAACAATTTATGATTCAATAATAACAATTTACGATCAAATGATAAATAAATATATCATTGTATTATAACGCGATGGCCATTTTACGGTGCATAAATTTATTATTTGATCGTAGAATGTTACCATTTGATCGTAAATTTTTATAGTTAAGAAATAAATTAAGAAAGAAAGTGAAAGGAACTAACTGGTGTAGTAATTTACCCAATATTTTTAACGTTTTAAATTGTCATTATCCTGGCCAGGCCTGGTCAAGTCCACGGCTCAAATGTGAATGTGGGAAAAGACTTTGTATATATCCTGGGGGAGTTTGCTTCTGGGGCTCAAATGTGAATGTGGGAAAACATTTTTAATAAGGAGTGTAATATTTAAAAAATAAAATAAATATATAAGTATAAATTATGAATACGATTAATTAAAATAAATAAATATATGATCATAAATTATTATAAATATAATAATCATCAATTCATTATTATATGTTTATTTTTTTTAAAAAATATAATATTTTTTTATTAAAAATAGTTAAACACTCGATTTACCAACTGCGTGTATTCTCCGTGACACACGGTGACGAACGAACCATAAGAACCCGTCCTTGAGTGGAAGGATATAAAAGAAATGTATGTCAAACAAACAGATTGGAATGTGAATGTAATTAAATGAATTGGGAGATATAAAGAATACAACGAAAATCAATCGATTTGAGAAGTAGAAAAAACAGAGAAAATATACAATGACCGAAAAGTAAAGCATAAGATTTTTTTGAAGTGATTCCCAATGAACATGAGTACATTTTTTTGAAGTGGTTCCCAATGAACACGAGTACATTCACTCTCTGTCGTTCCTCTTGAACACACAATGCTATTTTATTAATTTTTGCGAATGAAATTTTCGTGCATATATATATATATATATATATATATAGGGGTTTATTCCGCTACAAACCATTTTTCATACAAACCGTACGAATCAGTTGTTTCTTAGTACATTTTTGTTGTATGTTAGTTATATGTCTGTATTTTGTAAAATAAATATCCAACACACTAAATTTTTTAAAAAAATCCACTAAGATACAACAAAAGTATACTAAGATACAACATGTTCATAAATATAAAAAAACTAATCAAGATGCAAAGATACAACAAAAATATAATAAAATACAATGGTGTATTACTAAGATACAATAAAACAAATTAAGATACAACAAAATTAACGAAGATACAATAAAAATATACTAAGATACAATTGGTTCGCACGTTTGTACGATATTTGTGGTTTGTAGCTGATCATTTTCCTATATATATATATATATATATATATATATAGGGACTTATTCCGCTACAAACCATTTTTTCGTACAAATGTGCGAACCCGTTGTATCTTAGTACATTTTTGTTGTATCTTCTTTAATTTTATTGTATCTTAGTAAGACCTTGTTGTATCTTATTACATTTTTGTTGTATATTCGTTAATATATCGTATCTTAGTTCTTTTTGTTGTATATTTACGAACATGTTGTATCTTAGTATATTTTTGTTGTATCTTAGTTGATTTTCTTAAAAAATTTAAAATTATCGAAGATACAACCAAAAAAGTAGTAAGATACAACAGGTTTGCACGTTTGTACGATATTTGTGGTTTATACCTGATCACTTTACTATATATATCTCTTATCTTTTAAATTAATTATTATTTATTTTAATTTAATCATAAATATATTGTTATATTTTATAGGAAATGATCATAGAGGATGCAGATTTGCGACAAGATTGTGAGGAGTATTTGACTAACGTTAGGTTATATGTACTTCTATATATGTAGTTACATGTAGTTCTATATATCATGTGAATATAATATTTATTATTGTGCATGCTACTTTTTATACAATAGGTATTTTGGAGATATTGACTTTTATGGTGTACATTGATATACTATATTTTTTGTAATGATATTAATGGGTAATGATCATTTGTGTCATGTTTAAAGTGCACGTTATTGATTTTATGATGATTCCGTATATTTTATTATTAGTACCAATTTCAAAATTTGTGGCATTTATGAAATGTGGAAAAATTATGATATTTAGTAAATGCTAGAAAATTGCAGCATTTTGGCGAAAGTGCTGAAAAATTAAGGCATTTCGACAAGTGGCGGAAAAAGTAAGGCATTTTAACAAATGCCGGATAATTCCGGCGTTTACATAAGTACCGAAAAATTTCGGCGTTTACATAAGTGTTGAAAATTATGTACGACACTTAAAAACGTGCTGCAAACAATTGCCGCTAACTATTTCGCACTTAACAATTGCCGGTTATTTTTCCGACATGGCTTACCGGCACTAAGTGCTGAAAAAGCGTACCCTTTTTCGGCACTTTTTATAACATTTTCAGCATTTTTTAAATGCCAAAAGAAGTCAATTTTGGTGTGAAATTGACATCTTAATTGCATGAATCAAGAGTGTTAGGAAACAATGGTCTAGTTACTATGATTCGATGATCCCAAGTATGAGATAATAATGCGAAACAATAACAAAACAAGTGACACACAGATTTACGTGGGAAAACCCTTCTGAAATCAAGAAGGATCAAAAAACCACGGGCAACGGATAACAATTTACTAATCTTTAAGAGTTACAAGAGATAATCAAGGTGATGAACAATCACACAATCTCACAAGACTCTAACAAGTAAATCTAGCTAGTTTCTCTCTCAAGATCTCAATGAGAACGGCTGCCCAAGACTCTCTCTCTCTCTCTCTCTCTCTCTCTCTCTCTCTCTCTCTCTCTCTTTTTAGCGGCTGGAGGCGCAAGTAACTATTTATACTTAGGGCTAATAGAAACAATGGGCCTGGCCCAAAACGCGTCAAAAAATCGACTCCAGCGTCCCAGCGCTATTACGGCGTCCGGACGCTCGGCGTCCCAGCGCCCAACCGAGCGTCCCAGCGCTCCACCGTCCG
>JAOTQG010130985.1:0-20348 GCA_025631175.1 Iris virginica
TATAGGGGTATGTAAAAATAGTAGGTAGAGAGAGAAAACTTGTATTTTAAAAACTTAAGTGGTGAACAAGTTTTTGTAATTTTTTTCATGTTTTGTTCAAAAAACATGAATGCTAAACGGGTCCGTGTGGTTAAATATCCATTTTACGGCCTCCACCCTTTGACCGATAGATTTTTTTGCGTGATTAAGTAAATAAATTTTAAATAATATTTATAACCCTTCAAATAATAAATTACACTTAATGTTGTTTTTTACCTCAAATCATTATGTTATCAATAATTTCAACTATTAATAAATAAAAATGATGTTCGACTATTGTTAACATAATCATGAATATAGTATTAATAATTAATTTTAGTTTACTTAGAGCAACTCTAATGCTTAGTAATCAAAATGGAACATCAAATACTCATTTGATTACTGCTACAGTATTTTAATATTTCATTTGATGTCCCTACACTCCAACCATAAACATCTAAATGATAATAAATAAACGTATAACTTAATCAATTCATTATATTAATGTAACAAAATTAATAATATAATCTATTTAATAGAAATTAATATTAATTAAAATAAAATTTTAATTTTAATTTTGGTGTCATTATATTCATTTTTTATGTATATTTTATTTTTTAATAAAATAAATTTAAATATTTATTAGAAATTAAAATAAATTAATTTAATTTGCGTGTCATTATCGGTTAATATTTTTTATGTGTGTGCAGTCGTATCTTCATATTTTTATCTGCGTGTCGTCTTATCTTCAGATTTTGATTTATGTGTCATATGTGCATACCGTAAAATCTTTACTAACTTAAAGAATTCGTCACTTTCTCATACTTATTTTCAACAATTATAATTTAACTTTTACGTTTCACCATATATCATGTTTCTATCTTGATTTTTCTAACTGACTCGAATTCTGAAGATGATCTTCAAACGCTCTTAAGAGCAACTGAAGAGGAGGAAGCAGAGAGGTTGAGAAAAGCCAAGCGTCAACATGGTTAAATTTCTAGTCGAAAAGTCATCAATTGTGATAGAGTCGAAGGTCACAATAAACTCTGGTTGTGTTCTCCTGGGTGATTTTCACCCGGGATTTTTTATTTCTGAATTTTCTCTCTCATTGGTCCCACACTTTTTCTCTCTATCTCTCTCTCTTACTTTTTACTTTAATCATTACAAAATTTCAAAAACCAAATCAAAAAAATCACCCATCCAAACGCACCCTCTATTTTGATTATTTTATTGATAACCCCTTATATGGTGATGATTTTTTTTAGAAGGAGATTTCGTACGTCGTCCCCTCTTTTGTCGAATTCTTTCCCGTGTGGAGGCATATGATCCTTATTTTGTTCAAATAAATGATGTAGTTGGATTTCTTGGTTTATCTGCTATTCAAAAAGTAATTGCTGCTTTTAGAATACTTGCTTATTGGGTTCCAGTGAAATGTTCTATATGATCATATACGCATAGGCGAAAGCACTACCATCGAAAGCTTATGTCATTTTGTAAAAGCAATTGTTAGCATTTTTGGTGAACAATACTTAAGGGCACCGTCTCAAGAAGACCTTTCAAGATTGCTCCAAGTCAACGAGCAACGTGGATTTTCGCGGATGCTTAGAAGCATTGACTGTATGCATTGGAGGTGGAAAATTGTCCAACTACATGGCAGGGAATGAACCTAGGTCATTTTTATGAACCAACAATTATATTAGAGGCAGTTGCTTCACATGATCTTTGGATTTTGCACGTCTTTTTCGGAATGTCGGGTTCACTCAATGATATTAACATTCTGGATAGATCTCTGTGTTCTCAGCATTAGTAAATGGTTGTGCCCCTCCAATCAATTTTTACAATTAATGGAAATAATTATTACATGGAATATTATCTAGCAGATGGCATGTATCCTTCTTGAAATACTTTTGTGAAGATAATATCGGCCCCAATAGGTTTGAAGGCCAAATATTTTGCATAAGCCCAAGAAGCTACTCGAAAAGATGTTGAACGAGCATTTGGCATACTTCAGGCTCGATTTAATATAGTGCGTGGACCAACAAGATTTTGGGATGAAGAGACATTAGCATATATAACGAAAGCTTGCATTATAATGCATAATATGTTTATTGAGGATGAAAACGGCGCATAAAACATTGGCTTTATTGATGCTAACTCCAAATGTGAGGCTGTCTCGTGAGCACACCACCGAATTTGTTGATTTTCTTAAGAATCATTGCATCATTCGGAACAAGGCTACTCATTCCCAACTTAAGCACGATCTTATTGAGCATTGTGAAATTTACACGATCAAGATAATTGAGTGTATTTACTTTCAAGTATTTCAACCTATAATAAACGCCATCAATAATATACCTTGAAATGTTATTCATAAATATCACGTCGCATAAAAGTACATTGTAAAAGAAATAAATTAAAAGAAATAGGTAGAATAATAGTAATCGAGACTTCTTCCTCACACTAGACCATAAAAAATCTCGATTTTCTTCTTCTCCCAATAAGCTGCAGTCATGAGATCCATGCCGGAGATGTCTTTTGAAATAATATCAATTTCATTACGCTCATCAGCTGCAGCTATGATTTTCTCGTGTTGAGCAATCCACTTGCGTTCTAAATTGAGTTTTATTTCCCAACGCTCATTAGTAAACGAATTTATAGTTGAGATCTTACCATCAACTTTCTTCTTTTTGAGGTGTTCATTTGACGCTTTCCTATCCAAATGTCGGCCCTTATTAATAGAAGGTTCACTTTGATCTTCTATTAATATTGGAGAACCATCAATATCAACAAAAGAGTCTATTTGGTTGTTTGTTGCTAAAATTTCTTGTCACTTGTTTGCAAGTTTAATATGATCGTAGCAATGAAAAAGTACGAAATCTTTTCCAACGATTTTCTTGTATAATTGACACGCTTCTTTCAACTGTCAAATAAAAAAACTGATATAAGTATATAATATAAATATAAATATAAATATAAATAAAATATTTAAGAAACTAATAAATATTTACCCGTCCTTGCTCATTTAGACCGAATTGATGTTTATCATCGATTTGTTAACCGGTAAATTTTGAACAGATGTCGTTAATCTCTCGGCAACGAATTTTTATACTTTGCTCGGTACACTTTCTCTGACCACCATTGCTTAAGAATTGATCGTAAATCTTTTGCCAAAATCTAGAAGCACTCTGACCGCTTCCTTTAACAACATCTTTACTTGTATTGAGCCATGTCGATACGATATAAAAATATTATTCGTTTGTGAAATTCTTACCTCTTTGTATTTTACGCGAACCACCAACCTCAACTATATCGTCATTTTGTGTAATATGTCGATATTATTTTGCGTAGGTGTGCTGAAGTCAAAGTTTTCACCGTACATCGAATTCGGTGAGTCACTAGTAAGAAGTTCGATGTAACTATCGTAATAATTAGTTGGATCTATCTCCAAAAACATATCATTGTTAATAATTAATACAATTATAAATAAATTATATTAATTTAAATAATTAATAAATACGAGTAAATTAACACTTATTATTTAAATTGAATGGCCAAAAAGAAATTAAATGTAATATTAAAATAAAATCTAAACTCATTTTTAACATAAAATTCTAGTCCAGACCCAAATCCAATTAATCTAATTAATTATCAGGTCTCCTACCGGATGATCTCTTTTTCCCTCTTTCCTCTCTGCTCGCTCTACCTCTCTCTACCGTTTCTCTTTGCTCCAAAAATTATCTTCCAAAATTCATTCTCTTTTCATCTTTGACATAATTTTTCATGCCTAACTTCAAATAAATATAATCACAATAAATCTTACCTTTGATTTTGGCGAAAAAGCTTGAATCTGAGGAGGATTCCGTTCGTATGAAGAAATTTAAAAATGGGGAGAAGTGTTTGAGGAAGAAGAGAATAGAGGTAAGTTTCTCAACTCTGATTTTGATTTAAGTAGCCGTTTGATTTTATTACCGGTGGAACCAAATTCTTTTTTTTTTCTGCCAAATTTTGATTATTGAATATTGCGGGGTCTAAAAATGGATCCAAAAGGGGAGGACATCAAATTTGGCCCCCAAGTTGTTGCCTCCCTTGAAACAATTTTTTTTTAGTTTGGAGCATCAAAATAGTAATTTTGATACTCCATTTGATACCTCCGTTGTGGTGTTCTTACTATAACTCTCATTCGATCACTAATAAAAGTTTTGGAAGTATGTAATATAAGTAGAGTCGATTGTACATCAATTACTTGGTAAACGCACAATCGTTACTTGCTAAAGGTATAAATACATGTCTACCACTGAGGTCAACCATATGGTATTAATATTTATTTTTTTGATTGAGTAATTTTTATTTAAAATTTTGAAAAAAATTACTTCCATGTAAAAGATATTCAAAAAAAAATATTTTTTTATAAAAACAAATATAATTTAAATAATTCATCCCTTTCTCACTATTACACCAGCAATCCAGCAACATATTTGATATTCACAGTGTGAAAGGTTCAAGACCAACAAATCTGTCGCTATATAAGTTTCCAAACAATTCATACCATATATCTAAAGACACTGTGCAAAGTCACTTTACAGCTTCATATTCCTGAACCTTTGCCATGAAAACCTATCTTTGATCAACATATTTGAGCGCAAAATGGAACTCAGGCGCCATATTCCTGAACCTCTGCCATGAAATCATAATATCTTAATTCAACAAATTTGAACAGCATTGTTCTGATTGCCAATAGCTCATTTCTTCAGTGCTGAAAAAGATTGCTCAAAACAAAGCCCATTACTTCTAAATGTGCGTTAACATCATCACCTTTAGTTGTTGCTCTAGATGACCCTTTAGAATATAAAATCACTCATCTGAACATGCGTCGCATTCTTATCGTGCTTCTTGACGATATATGCGCTGTCCTCCACACTTGCACTCACGCAATTCATCCTGTGCCTGCAGCATTGAAAAGCCACGTCAAATTTATACTCAAGGAAGTTGTATGGAGCAATCAAAACGATGTGTTGATAAAGCAGTTGAAACCAACCAAGCAAAGTGATCCTCGCAGCAAATAGAGCTCCAGATGATTGAAAGTCCAGCTCCTTTCCTGGAATCCAAATTCAATTAGTTAGAGCAACAGATAGATGCATATCCACAGCTTAACCTTTATCCCAATTACCGGGTAAGCAAAAGTATAAATGATCTGCATGCACTTTTTAGAGTCTGCATACTAAAGAGAGAATATTAATCCCATCTGCAACTTGCATAACCAATTTACACATCACCGGTGTGGAAAGCATGCCATTTCTCAAAAGTAAACACATTTAAAGATGTCGAGGACCTTCCCTAACCAACTTCTTCTCCTCCAAGGTTAAGAGGAAACTGCATAATTAGGCTAATAACTAATGCTCCATTTGCTCAAATAGCTCACGTTTGAAAGTTCAATTTATTAAGAAACTGAATAATATCCATAAATACCTTTTCATTTTAGTATCAAAACATTTTCCAATTTCAGGGTAAGAAAAGAAGGATAAACTTGGAAACTCGTAAAATGCAAAAGCTTGTTTTAGTTCATGACTCTTGATTTGGGAAAATACACAGTAGGAATCAATGTCGGCAATTTGCTGTAGCATTAATCTGATATAAACACATTAAAACGGCAAGCAAAAAATCATACAGGTAACCTACCAGGTTGCAGTGTACATATCATAGAACTTGTCGAAGGCTTTATCAAAACAGTAATGACAAGCTAGAAGATCCTTGATATCTGTTACCTTGCAAGTAGGCTTACAGCATTTAACCTATGTCAATTAAAAGTAGCATCATTTAGCTGATGATAGTTATAAAAAGGCAATGTCATCAATCTTAAACAAGCACTCTATTAGAATGATCAGATCAAATGAGGTAGCAACTCTAAGAACTAGCTGAAGGTGGAAAGTGCATCCACATTGACACAGGAGGGTCTCTTGGCAAATCAAACAAATCAAGTCAAAACAATAAGGAGTTATCGAATGTAAAATTCTCACTTCTAAGAACTGATGAAGAACATATTTCTGCTGTCTTGAATGTAGAAACTCTACGGGAGTCCAAAAAGCACATCCCATAGTTAGTTTGAAAAAAAACTCTGGATCTTAGTTTCCTAGGCAACACATGTTTGTAATTAGGAGTTCTCTACAGAAAGCTGCTGCCATCTTACTGCAGACTGATCCCAATGAAAATTTACAAAGTGTTGGCTCCCACCATCCCACACCACTTCAGCGGCAGAGCCAGGATTTTTCGACAGGGTAAGGCGAAGTCTATTAAAAAAAATCAACACATAAAATAAGGATAGAATAATATAAAAGAAATATTGATACAATTATTCATAATAAAGTACGGCAATCTTCTGAAAAGTATTTCGTTCTATGGAAACCACCAAAGAATCATTCAACCATTTATCTCTGATGCGATGGCGTAAGGGGCTCTTCTCAAGATTCATTGCCGAAAAAGCTCCCAACACTTGCGGTTGCAACGACAACACTAATGCTATCTTTAAGCTCTCTCAATACATATATATTACTATTACAATTCCCATACCATGCATACTAATTAATTGGTACCACCCAAACCTAAAAAAAGTATGCATACTAATTTTAATTTTAAAAGAGGCATACACCATTGACACCCAAACCTAAGAAAACATATAAATTATAATTTTAAAAGAAGCCATAGGCACCACCCCAAACTTAAAACAACATCAAATTCAAAATAGAAATATGCTTAGGATTGTGTATTGTGTATTTTAATTTTACATTTACCTCCCGTATGTAAGCTACATAATAACTAAACCCTTAACTTTCACGTATCCATATTCAAATTATTAAAAAAAAAAAAAATACACAAAAGCTGGGGGAGGCTTGCCTTACCATCCCCCTACATTGCCTCCACCACTGCACCACTTTTAATTCATGCATTATACATCAGTAATTTTTTGTGCATATTGTGGTATGGGGAGGGGGATTGTTATGAGGTTAACCAAAAGGAGTGTTGGTAAACATCTAACACAGGACAAACAAGTTTCAGGCCTTTCTAAACAAAATATAAAAGCAATTTACAACATTAGAACTTTAAACTGTTTCTACTTCACATTAATCCTTAAGTATGCATATCACTTCTCTTTAGAGTTTGAACTTTACACTGCCTTCAACTTACGGAAAATATTGGATAAGAACTAAGAAGTGCATTCCATAATTCTAAACCTCATGTACCCAAAGATTTATACTGCAACACCTCAAGATCAGATTAGAGATGTACAACAGACAATTGGCGGCCAGCTTCAAACGACCAATCATGCTCAATATGCATAATTGTATTAAAATTTAAAGATATCATATAAATCGATGTTCCCCCTGGTACCAAGAAGCATTCGACCATACATGCTCTTTTACGTGCCTGCCTTTTGTCATACCCAGAAAGTCAGGTGACTCGAGTCTACATTTGACAAGTTCACTAATTTAACACATACAATATTTGGTTATATAATATGTTTTAAGTATATAGTAACGATAAGGCAATACTCCTTCTTAAAGTAATATTCCCAATAGACTTTTTCAAGTCAATTTCGACACCCAGATTGATATTTAAAGTACTTTACAAAGTTGGTAGAAAAAAACCAATCCGGCTAATGTAAGCTAAAAGTACTACAAAATCACCTGTGTTGTAGCATTGGAAAAAATATTCAAATTCAGGTCAAATTTGCATTTACGATTTTTTGTAAATTGACTTTAAGAAGTCAATGCCAAAATACCAAAATTAACACTTTTCTCTTTTTATTTTGACCATAACAAAAGGTTTCAAATGAAAATGATCAAGACACTTCACTCTTCATTTCAAAGTGACCTTCACTCCGTTGACGATTTAAATTCTAACAAAATTTCTTGAATTGATACTAATCTAAAATAAGATATCAACTTTCATAGGATATTTTCTTTAAATTTTTGTTCCTTTCTTTCTTTTTTGCAACAAAACCAGACATTAGATCTTATGAGCAGATCAGTAATTGTTGCTGTTAGGGCACTCTTAAGCAAAATGATTCCACCATAGTTGTAGCAGCCTCCCTCACCGTCACTGCTGCTCCACTTATAGCTTCCGCTTACCGAATCCTTTATGAACAAAGGAGTCCTAACCTTAACTGTTGCAGTGACCACGGCCTACTTTTACCCCGCCACCACATCTGTCGCGATTTCACTATTTTACCTACCATTGCTTCGTCCGTATCTGAACTTTATTACATACTGAATAGCGAGGCTGCAGAAGTTGTCTTTCCTAATCAATGACCGATGAATGATGATATCTTCCCCGTCGTTGAGGGCAGTGGCGCACTTAGTTGATCAACAAAGGGGTAACTTGGCCCCTTTTAGTTTTAAAGCTATGCCATTTTACCACCTTCAATTTAAAAATAATAATAATTTTTTGCACTAAAAATATTAATCTTATTACATTTGACCCCTTTTATCATAGAAAATATTAAGATATAGAAATTTTTTTGACCCCTTTTCAGAAGCAAGTATTTTGACCCTCCTTTTAATCGGTATTGTAATTTTGACCCCTTTTAATCGATTTCCGGGATTCGCCACAGTTGAGGGTGATGAAGTGATCGGGTAAATATGTTATCTTTACTTTGTTTCAGGAGTTAAACTTGCAAAATCACAGATGATGCATTGAGCTTTCAAACTTTTGAATGTAGGATAGTCATTTTTGGCCTTTGAGTTGATCTGGTAACAGCTTCAAAGCTGAAGCTTGCTTGAGGTTTAGAGGATTAGAAGTACATTAAATTACTTTTTTGGGAATCGACTGTATTGGAAGAGGATACTTGAAGGTTATTGATTGTAAGAAATTTCAGTTACATTATTTAAATCCTTCCATATTTGTTCAACTTTATCAATATATGCCGGAATTGTTTGTCTTTTTAGATGCAATCAACTGTTTGAGATTGCTTGGCCATAGTTTTTCTTGTTAGTCGTCACACCCAGTATTTTAGATAGGTATCGATGCAAGAAACTCTACTAGGATGGCCAGGTGAGAAAAGGTGGTTTGAAATGAAAATTGAGAGCGAACTCGACTATTTTCATCTAAAACACTCATGCACCTAAAATACTAAGTGCATCAGTAATCTTGTTACTTTTGCCAAAAGTCAATAAGGGAATCTTGCTTTGGGATAGAGGGAGTATTGAGTAGCACGCAGAAAGTATAATATTCAGCAATTTCAGGATTCAACAGGGCCAAAAGGGTAAAGAATCAACATAAATCTAATAAGAGCAAATACATCTAACACACATCATGGTTTAGCAATTTCCTCATGCTACTTATTCCTCAAATATGAAATTTATCTTATCATGCATACTGACCGCAAGCTAATCATGGAGGGGAGCAATAATGAACACAGTTCAACTTTCTAACTATTGGTATGCCAAAGCAGAAACAGCAACCTGGACATGACCCATTGCCATAAGAAAGTGCATTAAACAGCAGTCAGCAGTCCTCCTATAGTTTTATTTTGACAGACCAAACCGAGCCAGCCAATCTCAATTAACATTCAACTCTTCAAGCCATATACCATTACCAAAACCATAAATCAAGAACCACAGTGGAATAAACTCACCAAGCGCTTGAGCCTATAAGAATAATATTGCTGATGGGAAGGATGTTTCTTGATATGTTCACTCAAATGACCTGCCCTGAAATCGTCATATAATCAGCCCATAACCAATTGGCAATACAAGAACTAGAACTTCCTAAGAATCATGATTGCCAATACAAATACAGTTCACCAGGGAATTCATAGTGTAGCAGCAACTAACCAAAGGCATAAATCAAGATAATCCTTTCACTTTCAAAATATTAGCCAACATTTATCTGCAGTGCTTTCCATTGGACAATATATAGTAAGCTTCCCATCTATCTCATAGCAACAGTAAAAAAATCTTCGCCTTATGTCTTTGGCAGAAAAGTAAAAAGTAGACAAGAATGTCCTCTCACTCAGAACTGTCATAACGACCACCTTCCCACAAATGGTCATAGGTTCAGAATATAGTCCATCTGAGTAGTGTATATTACTTATAAGCTTTCTTCATCTTTAACACAGAAACCATTGCTTTCAAATAATGCCAATTGCCATTTAATGCATGGGACTCAGCTTACCACATTATGCCAACTGAGCTGCTTACACAACTTTTGTCCATTATATCCTTTAGGGCACTTCATACATTTTTCTGCTTCTTTCTAGTTCTTACACTACCACCATCCAGGCCAAATCTCCAATGAGTTTTTGGTTTTATTTGTACCTATATCTCAATCAATAAGATTTGGTCATTAAGTATGCATATGGATAAAATCAAAGATTCTACCACTTACTCATAATAAATACTATAGGAATGACACGGTGTGCTTACTGTAATATAGGTCCATATATCACACTGAACAACCATGTATCTGAAGTGCAAAAACTTCATTATAAATCACGAAAATGCATCTACAGTAACTGATCCATTTCTCATTATCAGTAAATGAACTAAAATCACAGCGGCCTGCAACCATGTACTCTGTCCAAAAGAAAGAGGATTTGCTGATCGAATCGCAGTGTTGATAATATTCTTTAGGACACAAGTACGGTTGCTACAAGATGCTTTTCAACTTTCTTACAACTCATAATTCACGTTGATAGTAGATGATTACGGTAATCAGTGTCTTAAGTTACATCCATCTATACGACTTTGAGTAACCTAAATCACGTTGATCAGATTGAATCTGACACAAGTATCTATTGAATAAATTGAACCCAAAAGACAGAACAGTCTACCAACAAGAACATTAATTCATTCTGTATTAGATGTATTCCTAAAATTCAAAAATTACGAAAGATAAGTTAGCTTACCGATCACATAAGGTTATACTGTAAAGAATTTAAAAATTAAGAAACAAGAGTTAGCTTACCCATCACATAAGGTTATACTGCATTGAATGCAAGCGGCCAAAGTCGATGAGCTAGCGCAAGAATTGCACTTTACATCCGAGCATTTTCTGCCAATTTGGTGGCACCTGCAGGTAAAAGAGATCAAAGAGAAAGGATTCTTATAAGTGCATACCACCCATCGCCAATGAGTAAGTGCAGCGCAAATTCAAATGTCAAGTAACTATGAAATATACATCGATATCTAGCAAGGAAAGAGCAAAGGCTAATCAATAGTTCAGTAATCCCTATATTACTATGCTGGCTTCAGCAGATTTCAAATTGTTGTCGCAAAACAGCACATAAAGAGTGGTAAAAAGCAAAATGCTGAATTATCATCATTGATTGGTGACTGAATATCTTTAAACAATCAATAAGAAACCCACCCTCAAATATGCAATGCATAACTCAGAGAAGTATGAAGTATTAAACATAAACTGATGTGTAAAACTGACTGCACAGTCCCGTCCAACTGACCAGGCATGTAGCCCAATATAGCAGTGGGGAAGAGGTGAGAAGCTACATGTCCCATAAGCATTCTAGATTCATTCATCATGAGCAGCTATGTTCTTCAGAAAGTGGATATAAGTGCAATTGAATTTGAACTGAATTAACATTAGACATAATAACCCTTCAATGGCGAAAAATCATAAATCAATATCATCAGCATTGTCAAATAATATCAAACCTAGTTTATCTGCCTAGTATCATAACAAGCCAACATCGAACATCTTCATAGTTCACCAATAAACATACATGAATTAATTAGATTTTTTCTGTAATACCAAATAGCAAAGGGATCAAGTTTATTCGTTCATCTTCATTGAGGAATTAAATAACACCATGTCTAGCAGAAACGAGAAACAGAGAAAAAAGAGAAGACGAAGATTGAAAAAAAGAAAAGTGAGCTGCAGTAGATGGTGGAGAGACTACAGAATGATTTATATTAAATGTAGTGACTAACAATATATTGAATTAAGTGAACTAAATACTAAATTGAATTCCCTCCTAAGCCAAAAATACAAGTAAATGGTTTTCAAATAGGAGGATACTATAAATTAGATGAAAAATAGAAGTAAAATTGTAGGAACCTTTTGTACAATTCAAGAAGATCTCTGGATATAAAACTCGATCGTTTGGGAGAAATTGCAGCCTATATGAAAAAGAGCAGTTTTTATAAGCTCAACTGCCATTATGAAGAATACTCATGTAAGACGTCAGTTGAGCGCGAAAAAGAAAGAAACACTACCTGCACATTTTTTTCATCTGAAGACAGAGACTGAAGATTAGATGCCATCACCAAACAATCTTCCGCAAGATGCCCCGGGCGCCGGCATTTCCAACTAAGAAGGCAAGAACCAAATTATGACACAACTCAACCTTAGTCGCAATCACTTGGGCCATAAAATTTGAGGGGGAGGAGGGTGGTCAAGTTTAAGTTTAGAAAGATTAAATTAGTATCAACTTTGATGTCCCAACTGGAAATGATTATGCACACTGCATCTATAAGTGATTTCATGGAAGAATGAAACCTTGCTAACAGAGCATGTGATCTTTTTCTAACAGCAAGAATCAAGAATAATTCATTTCCTGCTGTAGAGCATAAAAGCTTTAGTAAGAAGTTTCATATTAAAATGTACCATTCATAAGTACAGAGGCTAGATCGCTTTGTTGACCAGCGATGACGATTGTAATCCCAAGTGTCTCCTCCAGTCTCAGAAATTCGTGACAGGAGTTCACTCCCAGAAGAATCAGTTGAAATTTGATTGCTTAAGGAACCCCGCTGGAGTAAGCATAAAAGCAAGAACTCATAAGTGGAAGAAGACAGAGATATTCTGAACATAAGAACTGCATCCAAGATAAATAATACCTGCTGAAGTTTGATATTCTCTAAAAGCTCAGTTTTGCAGTCTGTGCTGCAGATATCATCATCAGTCTGCGAAGATAGAGAAACAGACAGCATATAAGAATAACCAGAAGCAGAGAAAGCAAAGACAAAATATTCAATATATATCTATCTATATATGGTTCACACAAGCCACCTCATCGCAAATATATTCTCCATACTTGCCACAAACCACACATACAGGTTCTCCTGGAACAGCAAAACGCTGTTTACTTCTTTTCTTCACTTGATCAACAGCATCCATATTATCTAAAAGAGTTTAAACAACAAAAACATGTGCACAACAGAATCAGTGCATGCCTGGTGAAAAATTTAAAGGAAAACATTAAGGCACAAAAATATATCATTATTCGCCAAACTAAATGTCTGATTCCACTGGTGAAACGATTACTTCTTATTCCAATATGTACCCCGTGTCCCAACTTCGAAGTGTTTTCCCCATGCCACAAGCATGATCAGGCGCGGATAGTGGGTGCCATGGGCCTGACTGAATTTTTCGAAAATACTTTTTAGAATTTTTTATATATATTTGTGGCACTATAACATAAAACTCTCCTTAGTTTAGTGGTAAAGTCCTCACTTTCAATCATGTGATCATCGTTCAAGTATTCCCACCTACAATTTTGCTCGAAAAAACTTAGTTTTGACGTCTTATATAGGGCTTCCACATCTAAGGATTAGAATAGAAATGAGATAAATATGCATTCTTTTTCCCTATAAAGTTTTATATTATGATATTTTTCGTTATGACTTCCGCTCTCAATAAATATTATTCGCTAATTTTTATTTCTTTATCATCTCACTAGAGTTTGAGAAAAACTTGAACTATGTAATAAATAAACTATCTTAATAAGAATGATTAGATAAATTAATTGAAAATAAGATAATCATTTGAGTACAATAACTTTTATATTATCTCCTGAAAAAAAACTTTTTCTCAAAACAAAAAACGAGCTTCTTGTTTTCTTCTTTCAATTAGAGTCATACAACAAGATGAAAATTATACTATAACTGCAATTTTTTAAAATTGTATAACACAATCAAATAGGTTGATTTATTGTTTGTATGGTTGACTGATTTGAAAATTTTTCCTCCAAAAAGAAAAAATGGCATCCAGTGGAGAAAATTTCTGGGCAGCCATTGAGCATGATTGAATTAAAAGTTAGAACATATTTAAGGGGATGGGTTTTCTGTGGTCACCACACCTCATTCAAAAGATGCATGTTCATGTTGGTATACTTGAGCAAACCAATCCATCGTTATAAAATACTGAAACCACAAAGAAGTACCACCTACTTTCAAGAATACTGAGACAGACACGAGATGCAGATGCCACACAGGAAGCAATTTCAGGTATGGTAAAATGATAATATATCAGCATGGAAACTCCAATAACATTCCCTGCATCCATGCTACAGGTTACCCACAATACCCACTCACACACATGTGATAGCGTACATAATTGTAAAAAGACGATCATATAATAAGAACATATAACAAGAACAAACCAGAATGAAGAGGATCCTGCTGTTTTTCACAGATATCCGAGCCCAAGCCAGTACTAGGAAGCTCCTGTTTCTCTTCAAACTCAGAGGATGTACTTCTATCACCTAAATTACCATGGACATAAGACTGCATTAGATGAGCACAAAACCAATAAGAAGTGAAATTTTCATTCACAACCTCCATAAGATATAAAACAATGTAAATCATAGTCAGAACACAAGCAGAAATAGCTGAAGCAATTATGATCCACCAGAACTTCAGTTTCTTTCATAAGGTTATTTTGGAGAAGCATTACCATACTACTAAACTCAGCCTCTGTAAAAGTAATTGAGATCGCTTGAAAGATGTATTCATTAATGAATAAAACAAATTTTCGATCAAAATGGAGAAGCAGTTACTTAAACTTCAGTGACAAAAATAAATAAAACGAAAGCAAGAATGCACTGACAAGATTATCAAAGCATTAAAATGTTTCAATAATATTAGTGGAAAAGTACATTCTCGACAACTAAGAGATCCACGTAAACATCAAATCGATGATTTACTTGCATAGTTAGTTGAACCTATTGTTTTTAATATTTTTATTAAAAAAATACATTGACCTAACCAAATAATACTATAAAAATCATCCATCATACACCAAATGGTGAAACTTACTATGTATGGGACAGGAAAGGAAAGTGTTGTTGAGGCTTTCGTCCAGTGGAGGGGGATATAGCAAGTCTGATTACTCATTTTTTTCTAAATATAAAAGAAAAACTCATTAACTACTCTTGTTAATCCGGTACTTACATATATAAGAGATAAAATAATCTCATTCAGCAAGAAAATCCAAAGCCAGCAATTATCAAACTGGCGAAGAAGGATCACGCAACATCAATATTCTAAGAGATTAACCTCCAATGTTTTATACTTAGACCATAAGTAAGACTATAACGACAAGACCTCAGAGAAACTTACTATCATACTCTACTAGTTGTATAACCGAACTTGAAGCTTCCTGAACAATAATACAACCAATACCATTATATCACAATCAGATAAAAATCAATTAATGAAATTTACTTAGGAGCACATTGAAAACTAATAAACTGCACCAACACATTTGCAGGTAATTCCTCAAGTGCCTGAGCCAAATTAACTTCCTTCCTGTACCAAATAATCAACAAAAAGTTAAAACGTAAAAGCCAAAATTAAAGTACTTAATCCCTATTTTGGATCTTTCCGTGTAGAAGACTTCTGCCCCCTGGCTTTTACACAATTCATCTTTTTTATGCAAGTAGCTGTAATGGTTGAAACGTAATAACCTAATACATGATGAATGTAGATAAATAATACTCCCTCCGCCCAAAAAAATCTTCCCGTGTTTCTCTTTCGTCTGTCCCAAAAGAATCTTCTCGTAGCAAATAAAGACACATTTTAGAGTAATTTTAAAATGGTTCAACCATGTAGAGCTCTATCCTTAAAATATGTAAAATGCACAACAGGAAGATTTTTTGGGATAGAGAGAGTACTAAACATCCCACCACTGGTATCCCGGAGAAATCTCCAACCCAATATGTCAATAAGTGATTGATTTAGATAGTGAACCTACATTGTGTATCTTAATTGTCAAACTCTTATCGATGATTTGAAAATTTTGGGGATATGTTTGGTTGTAAGTGTTAGTACTCCCCCATTTCAAAACAAATGTCCAATATTCCTTTTCAGGATGATGCCAAAATGTCCACTTTGTAAACTTTCTCTCTTTGGAGCTAAAAGGAAGAGTTATGACCACACACTCGTGGATCTACACCCAAAGACTTTTTGCTTATAAAGTCAAACACAATCTTAAAACAATGTGTCGATTCAAACGGGATACTTATCTTGGAACAAACTCAATGTAGATTGAATATTTATTTGATTTGCTTTTAAATACAGAAAGTTACTCCATTCATCCCAAAATAAGTACAAATTTTAAGGAAAATTTTGTCCCATGAAGTTACTAAATTTACAAAAACATGTCTCATTATCCAAAGGCAATGTTGTAGTGGTACCGTCAAGGGTGAATATGTGCCTGTGCAACTAATTTTCTTTGTGTCCCGCTTCCTTAATATTCGTGTATAACACTCGAAATTGAAGCTGGTTTGGGATTGAGAGACCCAACTTTTTGATGCAAACCAATTAAGTACATCATACTTGGCCTTTAATCAGGAGACCAATATATATAAACACATATATATGTATATATTTGTTTATATGGATATGATATAAGACTATATAATGATTAAAGTGAAAAAGTAAGAGATGGATAAAATTGAGGGATCCATAGAGAGAGAAAAAAAAAAGTAAAATCATATCACGATTATATCAAACTAGTGATCCAAGCCTTATACATCAGAATACTAAATGAAAATAAAGGAGCATATATGGAATTTAATCTTAATCTTAAAAATGTTTGACTTTCTACTGTTGAGTAATTTCACACAAGTATCATGATTAAACTAACTTTTACCTCCGCTTTTCAATGTAATCTTGATGGGACATAGGACCATCATTTTCTTCAACCTCATTTCTCTTAACAAGCTTTGGCGGACGATGCCGTTTTCGTACGATTTTCTCGTCGACATCGGGGACGGCAACGGGTTCTGAATGTTCAACGGGAGGAGGTGTTCCGGTGGCAGCATTATAAGCTGAAACAAACAGGGTAAAGGAAATGGAACTGATAATTTGAAACCCTAAATTAGTAGTGGCGATCAGGGAATTAGGAAAGGGATTGAACTGAATTTACCTTTGAGGTTTCGAATAACGGAATTGAGATCGAAATCTTTGTTGTAGGTATAAGAAGGGTTCTTGTAGAAGTTCGTTCTCGTACCCATCCCTGGCTTCTCGTTAGCACCGTTATCTTTGCTTCCAATTTACAGTTTATAACTATGTTGTGCGCTTTTATATAATTTTGTTCCACTTTTCAATGAGCCCCCTTTTCTTTTTATGTTTTTCCCGTTTCTCCATCATTTCTCCTTGCGGAAAAATAAGGCCCTCCTCTTATTTTTATAATAAGAAAATAATCATCATTCAATTTCGAGTTGGTGGGAAATGTGAATGGATTGTGAGATCATCTTTAATGTTGTTATATAATGAAAAAGGTGATCGAAGGGAGGGAAAGTAGATAAAATAAATTTTGGTTCATCATTCCCTCCATGCACGCATAGATGCATGATGGCATGCAGGGCCGGCCCAAAGGTAGGGCGAGCCGGGCGACCGCACAGGGCCCAAATTAATAAAGGGCATCCAAAAAAATTCCATATATATGTAGGACAATTTTTTTGTTCTATTTGTGTATACGAAACGGTAGTTTGTCAAAAGTATCTTAATCTTCTTTTCAAAATTATCTCACTTTCCTCTTTCACACTGTGAGAATTAGTGTCTTTTTGAATTTCACGCTCAATATTTTCATTCATAATTAAAACCAATTTTCCAGTAATTTTCTCTCCTCTCCAATTAAACATTATTGTATTGTTTACAAGCGAATTTTAGTCATTAGACTTAAATACTCTTTAGCAAAATATAGTGTTGCAGTCTTGTTCGAGATTCACTAAGCTGTTAATATTATCCAATACTTATGCTGTATTTTTAGCTTTTATTTAATTTTATATATTTTTCTACTATGTTGTTTATTTTATAATTTTAAAAAATTGAACAGTGAACGGTCGTTATTTATTATTTATTTAAATTCTTTTTTTTAACAATAATATATGAAGATTGGGCACTCTTCTTCTTCTTTTATTTTTTTTATCAAGTGACTTTTTTAGAAAATAGTTTTAACGAGATAAAATATATATATTATTATAAAATAATTTAAGTCATCATAAAATTGATAAATTAACGTATTATTTTTACGTTTATAGTTTGATAACATGAGGGCACAAATTTAATTTTTACCCGGGGCCTCAAAAACATTTAGAACGGCCCTGATAATCAAACACAAATTATGAATCACTTTTGTCTAAATGCACTTTTAAAATATAGCTATCAAACACAAAATTAATTCTCCAAAAATCACTTTTTCGAAAATGAGTTTCAATAATCACTTTTGAAAAATCGTATTTATAAAACGCTTATCCAAACTAGCCCTTAGTTGACCCAAAATTATATCAATGGTAGTTCAAGCTGAAATGTCGTGATTCAATTCATTTATACTTGGTGAGAGTACGTCGCATTTTGATGAATTTGAGTATATACATAGTGATTTTTGTTGAATTTCTCAATTAAAATTATTTTTTTAATTATGAGTGATTTTTCACCTATTTTTATTGATTGTAACTCGAATTTATGACCTATTAAAATTGATATATTATGTAACAAGTACAGTAAACACAAGTTTTTTCTTCTTCGTATTTTGCTGTATAAAGGAGCCTAGGGATGTAGCATACGTATGTTTTTATGTGATTAATATAATTATATAATGTAATTATGAAACAAAAACTGTGTCAATTGAGAGTATTAAAATTTTCTTCCGTAGCAAAATTTTTAAAGTTTAATAAAATGCTCAATAACTTATCTTAAAGATAATTAATTAATCATATTAATGAAATAAGTGGAGTAGAAATTGATTCTCACTAAATATTTAGGATTTGAATGGGTAAATTTTTAATACTAAATAAATAAATAAATATATATATAATTGCAGAATCAACGGAAAAAAATCAGAGCGAACCTCCTATTTTTTTTATTTTAGTTTTCTTTTTTTTGTATTTTTTTCTCTCATTTCAATTTTTTTTGAAAATATATTAATACTAATAAATGATTATATTTACTTCAAAATAAATAGTACTTCCTCTGTTTATTTTTAAGTATCTAAAAAAGAGTAACAATTTTATTTTCCAATATATCACTATTATAAATATAATAAATTGAAGTATTTTTTATTTTACTGATTAAAATTAAATTAAAAGTAATTTTAGATTAGTAAAAAATATATTCGAAAATATAAAAACATTAATAATTTATTTTTATAAATTTTGCATTAATAAAAATATTTTACAAATTTTTTTATTTATTTTTTAAATAATCTTTTATGAATGTAAGTATGTAACATTGCTCTTACATTAACGCTAATTTCCAGACGGAGGGGAGTAAAAAAAATAGAAGGCTCCGTACTCTGACAACGACCACTGAAGGATGGTGGCACATGCTTGCTGTCATTTCAGTCCTCCCTTCTACGGTCGTGATCTCCAGGTACGGCCCTACCTACGGCCTCGATTCATCCTCTCCCCCCCTCCTCTCTCTCTCTCTCTCATACTATCAAAATTATACACACGCACTTTCACTCTCTTTCTCTCTCTCTCCTATCGCCCCTCCCAACTTTCTCTCTCTACTGTTCTCAGGTCGACTGTGGTCGGGGGCGCCATATATATTCACTCTGCCCTCCAACTTTCCGTCACTGTCTCTACTACTCTAGTTAGGAAGCACCTCGCTCATTCATTCATTCATGGCCGTTTGTGGGGCCCATGCTGAAGTCGGCTAGCTAGCTCTCTCTCTCTCACGCACACACGCACGCACGCACACACACACACACACTAGCTTAGGGTTTGTTTTTTTTCCATGCTGAAGAAGAAGAAAGGAAAGGAGTTGAGGAATTCGAGAAAGCTTCGATTATTTCCTACTGATTGTGTTTGGGGTTTGAGGGAGCTGAGTTGGGGGGAGATGAAGATTAGGGAAATGGTCATTTTTGTGGAATTCTGGAGCTTGTTAGGGGCAAAACGGGCAAAAAATTATGTCTTGAGGGGTTTAACTATGGATTATGATAATATTCGGTGGTTTCAATTTTAGCCAAGTTTCTTGATTTTTTTTTTTTGTAATAAAATTATATAATATTATTATTATCAAGGATAAGCAAAATTGTTGGTAGATAAAATATGAAGCTTTCAACATCAGGGATGGGTCAGCAGCCTCATGAAGGTA
>JAOTQG010131096.1:0-20343 GCA_025631175.1 Iris virginica
ACTGTTTTCTACAGTAACATATCAAAAATCATCTACAGTAAAATATCTTCATAAATCACGATAAACCGTCTTCCTGACCTGAACCTAAGTTTTTAAATCAGCGTATATTGCCCAAGGGTCCTGTCATATAATTCATATGCTTCATATTACCAAAATAACCTCGCACTTTTTTTGAGGTGTGCTGTTATACCATTCAGACGCTTAAAATGACCAAAATAACCTCACACTATCTTCAAGGTGTGCTAATGACAAACTCGTTAGTACCCCGTCAAATAAACTAATGAGGTGCTGATGTGGCCAACTCATATAAATATAGCCATGTGGACTTCCAAATTTATTTCCCCGTCACTAAGTGACCCGTATATTGCTGCCTCCACAAACACCCGACACAGCCCACCACCACGGCAAACCTGTGTGCTTTCTCTTGTTGCTGCTCTATGCCCTGCCCCCCCCCCCCCAATTTTGCTTTTATCTATAACAAGTGATGGCAAGGTTGTTGGTTGTGGTTGTGCTGGGGTAGTCGTATTAGTGTTTGTGGTGGCAATGGTAAACGGTCGGTAAAAAGGGAGTTAAGAAATCCACAATGGCTCTACGTGGATGACTTGGTGTCCATAAGCACGTTCGTTAGTTTTTTTTTTTTTAACAAAACACTGGTGGTTGTGTCTTTTAGTTTTAGCCCACTACAAAAATATTCAAGTTAATTAAAATAAGGAGTTCCATGGTAAAGCGGGACCCTTAGGGAAAGTAAATTGGCCAAACACTTAATCAAACCTGAAAGAAAATGAAAAAAAGATTCAAGTTACTTTTCATAATATCCTTAATATAAAGGGTTAAAATGGTTTAAATTTAATATAAAAAAGGTAAGATGGCAAGACATCTGTTTAATTTTTGGAGCAATCCTCCTTGAGTTGAAGGTCTAACTACAAATTAGTCCCCTTGAGTAGAACAAAGGGAGTAATAAAATGCGTAGTTAAGTCATAAGACATGTTCTGTAGATATAACATAACAGAATACTTGAAAGCATCAACCGATTTGGGTACATTAAACTCACCGTGACATTATAAGGGGCTTGAGAACCAGAAGGGAACCTGTATTTATCAACAATCTCTAATTCAACCCAGAAACTCTTGCCTTCTTCATCACGAAACGTTCTGGATGAAGGCGTAACGTAAACTCCCTCACGATTATAACGATTTGCAACTTGGTTTCTTCCCTGGTTGGTTGATTTCCATGCCTGAGTATCATAAACATTTACAACAGCTATTGAGAAGTTACAAAAGTTAAGTTGCAATTTCATCGAAGCATTTGAAGTTAGGTTTGTATCCTGCCTTTAGGGGATGATGTGGAGAAGGGGTTGAGAAACAAAAGACGTTGCCATTCATAGTTGTCACAATAAGATCAAGATCATCTCCACCATCAACATTGTCTGCCAAGACCATGCTATATCTGTCAATGAAGGCAATAACAGGTTAGCCAAAATCGTTTAAGAAAGGTAGCAGAAATAAGAACAAAGGTGGTTACAGAAGGACTAACGAGGTTTCGCCGATATCCACAACATCGGCACACGATGTGGGCCCATCAATTAGATACAAATAGCCATCAAATGAAGTCGTAACAATAGTTAGTCCCTTCTTCTTTTCGTCACGTTTAGCTAAGTCCACCAGGAGAACTTGATTCATGACTCGACCATGAGTTCTATATGGGTATGGACGTACAATTGACCCATCCTTTCCACTAAGGACGTATATGTTTCCAGATATTGTTGGAACCACAACATCAGTGTGGCCATCCCCATCCACATCACCAACACTGGCACCCTGAAGAATAGGGGTAAACATTAACCACATATCTTCTAAAACAAATCACTTTGGGTGCCTTATGCCCATAGTATATCCAGAAATGGGGCTAGAGATCATATGAAAATTAGTGCAACTACTCACCTGAGGAACAAGACTCTTCACGTGTGTTTCCCAAATTTCCACTCCTTGTGAAGTCCATGCAGCAATGTTTCCGTGAGTATCAGACGTCACAAGTTCAATCTTTCCATCATCATTAATATCAGCTGCTATTACAGCTCCCTGAATTTCGGCCATCTCGAGAGGAAACTTCTGCCGCACCTTGCCTGCATAAAAACGCTTCAGTTTTCGAATTGTTTTAAACAGAAATTAAAAATACATGCTGAATCGTAGAGATCATATCAGTCCCAACTTTCAAATCCTTATTTTGACTGCCCTTTTGCTTTGACAAGACCTCTTAATGATTCCACAGCTCACAAAGACATGCAGCCAGATTCATTCGTGAAAATATAACTATGTATTACAATTACTTCATTTATGGTCAATGATCATCACAATTCTTACTCGGAAACAGGACGGTTCAATAAAATTATTGTAACCTATACGCTTCGTAAAATACATTTTACAAGTAAAATGGTATCTTGCACTCAGCAAAAGGTTCATGACTGCATGAACCTACAATGGACAAATAAAAGGTTATACTAATATAGCACTCCGTAAAAGTAGAACACAAACTGATATAGCACACCCTTTACCCACTTCTCTTCCTAGTGTTCAGGACTCCGTTCCATTCAATAAGAGGTCAACTTATGATTCATACAAACAAGGTCTGGATGTTTTGGACTCACGCCTCTGGATTCTACAAGGCCTAATATAGCATAAGCAGAGAGCTCGCAAAGTGAGCCACTATTGGAACCTTGGACGCGAATACCCACTAGAACCACATCCAAAGAAGCACCTGGTGTGCACACCTATATGTATATTCAGCGAAAGGTCAATACTCAAAAGTTGAATAAAGTTTCAACAAAAGTCTAAGATTTCGTTTTAAGTTCCTCATTGAGTCGAAACATGTCAAAGTTCTTAAACACCCTTTACACTTCAAAGTTCCACCAAGTGAATGAATTCATTTGATACCAAGGATTCGTTATGTGAATTCATTGAACGAAGGAACCCCGAATAAGTCACATGATAAACCTGCCATGATCATCTGGATCTAGCAATTGAAAACTTATTATGAGTAATAATTGAACAAACCTTGTTGAGCAACATGAAAAATATACTACTGCAAATAATGATCCCAATACTCATGGGCTCTTTACTTCAAAAGAGAAATGAAGGCATGCAAAAGTTTTTTTAAGCCTTTGCTACATATTAAGCAACTAAAACGGTAAGGCACGCTGCATCATTGAGGAATCATGATGGTTAATAAACAAAAAAACTTGATTGTATCACGATCAGTCTAGAGAATGCAGCAACGACAGATGGAAACATATATTAAGGGGCCGACCATAACCGACTAAAAGTATTACCTTTATGATCCATGACGTAAAATAAGCCATAAGAAGTTCCAACAAGAATGTCCATATTCCCATCGCCATCCAAATCAACAACTGTCGGAGAAGAATATATATAGCCACGAAAGTTTCCAGAATCTGTACTTATGTCCAGTTCTGCAGTCCACTTAACTTGCTTCGTATCAAGATTGAAAACAACAATAGCACCACCCACATATTTCCCAATATCAATACCGCCTAGCTCCTTCAAATGCTCTGGGTTGTCATAGTACCTGTAAGCTAGCATACCTTTAGCTGAATTGATGCAATCTACTATGCGAATCAAATAACCAGAGAGATGACACATTATAGGAATATGGAATAGAAATTACTACTCCCTCCGTTCCACAATAGTGGACCTTTTAGAAGTTATAAATTGTTCCAAAATAGTTGTCCTTTTAGAAATTTATGCTCTATTTTTCCAAAATTGCCCTTTACTCTCAAATTAATGAAGGAAGAATTTGAAGAGACTTTTAACTTTAGAGTATTAATTGAAGGGTAAAATGGAATATTAATCTTGGTTTTTGTGCTCCATCCTAAAAGGTCTACTATTGTGGAACGGAGGGAGTATTTATAAGCATGAACATGTAAGTATTCAAATGTGCTTCGCATGACAAAGTACTCAAATGTGCTTCGACTCTTTATGCTTTGAAATGGATAGCAGATGGTACACTATCTTACGGATAGGGTTAAGATTCAAATTTGCAAGTTATCAAATAAACTGAAACTAGATCAGGTGGGAGGACAAGACCTACCCCATCACACTAGTACTTATCGGTTACTGATATCCCACGAGACCCTATTAATAGTAGGCTGGGCTCTCAGTTACACATTTAATATTTGGTTGAAAGAATTGAAAATGTAAAATAATCCTTTATACACTTTCAACGAATGCAGTGTGAGGTATAAGGTATTTTCAGACACAAACTAACGTCAGTCATGAGTTTGGACCACATGAAGAGCAATCTATAAACAAGTTCGATGGTGGCCATGGAAAAAAGTGCAAGTTCTGTGAGAAAATGATGCCTAATGGTTTTCATCACACTGCGCCAAGTGAGAGTAGTGTAATGAAAATTTTGGATGAAGATGAGTACGTTCTAAAAAGTAGAAAACAACAGACTAATAAAGATGACACAGAAAAGGACTGCAAAAACTTTGGTAAGCAAAATGGAACCAACTAGACAACCTCATTTCATAGTCTGCCTACTGTGACATTGAAAGGTAAAAGAGGATTCACAACAACTTTAGAATAATTTACAGCTCAAAGAACACAACTAGAACGATTAGCAGGTGGCTGTGGTCACTAGTATTAAACTGTACATATGGAGCCCGAAGAAACCCCTCTCAAAGACAAGTTATTACACTCAAGTCTATGCAACCAGGCGAACTTATAATATTCATATTCTGAATGAATAAAATGCATTCATAAAAGGTGAACATATTTTCTGATAATCGATAAAAGAAGAAAATTAGCGGACGAAGTTACCAGAACGTGAAAGAAAGTTAATGAGGAGCGAGAAAAAGGAAGAGCAACAGAGAACTGCTTGCCCATGCTCGCTATACATCATATAATGACACTATGGTTATAAAGAAAAATCGGGTCTACCCTTAAGAAAATGAAATAGAAGACAGTGCACCATGAATATTTAGGGTGCGTTTGAATGGGTGGTTTATTGATTTAGTTTTTGACTTTTTGTAATGATTAAAGTAAAAAGTAAGTGAGAGATAGATAGAAAAACTGTGAGATCAATGAAAGAGAAAAATCAAAAATCAAAAAATCTGGATGAAAACCACCCATGAGAACACAACCTTACCGTCCATGTCCCATAAACATCATACCTCCGAATCCTCCCATCCTTACAGCCCCCAAGTGTCCAAACTTCAGAGTACGTGAATCATCAACAGAGAAGGGACAAAAACACAGATACTTATTGATCTCTCTTGTGGTTGTATAATGGAGAAACATCCAACGGAAACCTTGATCTTTGATTTCTTACTCATCGTAAATTTTAGATATTGATGTAAAAATATAGGGTTTTATTAACAAGTCACCCTAGGGCATTAGATAATCTAGAGTATAAAATGCATTAGATTGAAACAATACGAGCATTGATTCCCCAAATTTTCAATTGTTTGCACCACGGGCACGGGCATACCTATTAATCCACAAAAAATTATCCAAATTGGAAACATTCCCCAATGCATTGGGTAGGCATTGGCGAAGGTTTCCAATGTGGATAATTTCCTTTTATGGATTATTATCCAATTCCATGGGTGCACTTGTTAGCAAAATCCTAAAATATTTTCTCACTTAGTAAGCATAATTTAATGCTTGCATAGAACACAAAAGCTAGAAGAACTTATGAGGCAAATAGAATGAGAAGGAAGATTGGGGTGAAGTTGCATTTGCAACGATTAAACCTCATTGAGAAGAAGCATCGTGAGAGCACATCATGAATTGACAAACAATGGTCAACTTCTTTAGAGACTTCAAAACAATACTTCGTAGGAGGAAATGGAAGTTCAGTAGGCATTAATCACTGTAGTTAACTTGCAACGCTACTCATGCATACAGCCATGAACAAATAATTGTAAGAGAGGACTCACTCATGGTCAAAAAAGTAGGACACCGCAACAATCATCTCAAAAACTCCATCCTTATCAATGTCTGCTATGACCTGACAACAATGAAAAAGTTTAAATCTCACTCAGACATCTTATATCCGAGCATGCACAATGAAGAAATACTGAAACCAATAAGACTTACAGGAGTACACAAGATGTGCGAATCAACATTCACGTAATTTTCTGCAGCCTCATGCTGTGCTTCAGTCCACCCCTCCTCTCCCCACATAGTCTCATCGACGTAATCATCATAGTCATAGGTATACTCATCGGCCAGCTCATCACCCTCACGTAACAACTCAAAAGATGAATCAGCATCAACTTCCAGTCCTGCATCATTTTCCACAGTGGTAACAGGAATATCCTCGTGGCTGTTGGCATTAGTACCAGAACCACCCTCATCTGAACCTTTTGAGGCACTTTCTTCAAGAAGTCGTCTTGCAGTATTTGTCCCATTACCAGCATTTCCCGTTTTCTCAGATCCAGAATCTGAAGAAGTAACATTTATATCCTTTCGTACACTATTGTCTGCTGTAGTTCCATTTTGTGCATTGTTGTTTGTCTCCTCCGAAGAATTCTTATTCATTGCTTTTAGTTCAATATTTGCTTCTAACTGACTTCCATTTTTCTTCTCGACATTCTCCACATTTGAGTCATTCCCTACATTATTGTGGACTTCTGTTGGAGCTGAATGAAGTGTTGATCCAAGGGTAGGTTAATTAATCTTGACTTTTGACAAGGATAATCAACAATTATTCTTATAATTGAAATACAAGAACACAAATTAAGACACGGGGCCAATGACCAGTGAAAAGCACTTCAGAATAAGTACAATGGTACTAGTCTTCTTGTTTCCATTTTCTCATGACGAGAGGGTGGGATATAGACAAGGATAAAGAACTATTTGAAACAACAAAAGGTCTCATTTAACTAGGGTGATGTTATTTGTACACTCCATTTTTTATAATTATACACTCCTCTTTTATTTTTCAAAAACATTTATATACAAGTACTATAATACCCTTACTAATAAAAATATGTCTACACTTCTTTTAGCTTAAAAAAATGTTAAACGTGGACTCCTATAAATAGCAAAAAATATACATGCTGCATAGTTGTTTTGCAACAGCAAGATTGAAGAATGATTCAAATACTAACCTTCTTTTTCTACTGCTTGATGATCACTATCCCCAATATAAGCACACTTGCAGAAAACCCAATATAGCTACCACCCCATTTAGTTGACTGTTTACTTTTTTCAATGTTGGGTTCCTCCCACTTAATTTGTCATCATCTGTTAATTAATCTATTTGGAAGAAAAAAATTGATTATCAAGAAAGTCGGCTGAGAGAGAATGAAAGAAGTTGTGGTGGGCCGGAGAGATCGGTAGAGGTTGCCGATGGCTGCAGGTAATTTTGATCAAGGAAGCCAATCTCGATATGTTCATCATCATCATCAATTGAGTGGTGTAATTAAGGTAATAGTTTTTAGACTCCTTTAACAATTGAAATTTGAAGTCTTTAGAAAGAAGAAAAAGAACTCCTTTCATGATTAGGATTTAAAGTTTTCTGAAAAAAATAAAAAATGCGGAGATTTGATAATCTTAAGAGTGTGCATTTAACATTTTTTAAATTAAAAGTGTGAACATATTACTTTTTTTTAGTAAGGGTATTATAATAGAAAAGAAGTGTAAACTTAGCAAAAATAGAGTGTGCAAATATCAGCACCCTTTAACTACAGTAATAAAAATATGGACACACATAATCAAAGATCACCTGTTGACTCTGAAACTACAATTTCAAGTGTTCATTGATAGTCCTATAACCCTAATTTTGATTACACTCTGAAACTACCTTTTCCGTTGAAATGGTGGGGCGATGGTGATTTTGGCTGAGTTTCCGCGATGGATTTTTGTTTTTTATTACAGGGACGATTGTCGTGCACTCAATCCATGGAGTCGTCTACCTACAGATCTTGTAGTAGCACTTTTTCTTTTATATATATTTTGAAGGCTTTTGTTAAATTGAATTCTCTTTGCAGTGCGAAAATATATTAATGAAAAATGAGAATAGGTACTACAATATATTTTATCAAAAAAATAGTACTCCCTCCATTTCAATTTAAGTGTCTCCTACATTTGCACAATATTTAAGAAAAGCAAATTTTGCCGATATGATCAAATGAAAAGTGGGTCCAAATGAAATTTGTGGACATAAATCACTTGTCCTATTTCAAATGGGAAAGTGGACACTATTTTTAAAACTTCACAAACTAGATTAGTGGACACTTAAAATGAAACGGAGGGAGTAATTGTGAACTAGACATAAATCAGTTCAAGTGGTTGTGAATAACAAGGCTAGAAGATGTCCATAATAATTGAGCAAATAGTAAAGAAAATCTACCGAGTTAAAGAACAATCTCTAGGTATGCCAACCGAGTGGAAAACACCAAAGTATTTCTTATTCAATGATTTCTATCTATTTTATTTTTATTTTCAATATAAATCAGTTTTTTGCACTTGCTCCTACTATTTATCGTTATTATTATTACTTTATTCATTTGTTTATGTTAAAAGAGAGAGAGAGAGAGAGAGAGAGAGAGAGAGAGAGTGCTTCAATAAATCATTATATACATATTATGACTTAAGTTAGCTTGAAATGCCTAACATGTCAATGACACAGAAAGACCTGAAATTATACACTTGACAAAATATAGCATAACATGCGCCTAAGCTGGCGAAGTTTATTAAAGTACTCAGAGTCCTGTCAAACATCCTTTAAAGAATCCTCATAAAACTATACGCCAACTGTGGTGAACTACGGACCTTACCCATTGAGTAGCAAAATGATTGATAAATTGCAACTAACCAACTATCATAATAATTTAAGGGCTACATATCTCATCCAGATGGATTAAGTAATGACTTACGAGGCATTGAGTTCATAAGAGCCTCTTGGATGAGTGCGTCGTCATGAACATCTGGATGAGAACGGTCCACCGGGTCTGGATGTAAACCGACATGCCAATCCCTTTTCACTTTTAGTCTCGGTACCTCTAACTTATCTGACATCATGTAACCTGAAACTCTGTAACAGTGAAAATGCAAGCAGACTGAGGTAGTATAAAACCAAACTAATTTAAGAGGGAGGGTGGTTACGTAGTTCTCATTTTCATTGTTTCCATTTCTTCTCTCATTTGTCTCAACTCTACTCTATCTCTCTCTTTTAAGTTCAATTATTACTGAAACCACGAGAAACTAGAAAAACACAAACCACAAAAAAGACTTAAGTATCCAATCCGAACCTAAAATGGAAGAAAGTAAAAAGAGAGAAAATAAAAAAGTGATAGTGATAGGAATAGGAATAATAAAACACACCTGAAAAACAACACCTCTCCGTTGTAGGTAGCCAAAGCTATTTCTCGCACACCATCCTTGTCAATATCATATAAGAGGGGACTGGCATGAACTGTGGACTGGTGAAAAGCAGGCCACCCTGATGAAACATATAAAATTAACAGGAAATGGAAAATTATATTAGTTTGTAAGTAAGCACATCTGAAGATAGCCAAACGGGCACAACCATGTACATGCACGGTATTCTTTCAAGAAACAAATTAACTTTCTACGGTAGTAATCCCATAATAAGGGAATGGATTTACAGATGCAGAGCATCTGGTTCTCCTCGACTTCCCCAAACAACTTCCTGCAGATTGTTACAATGCTTGTATTAAGGACAGTAGATAATCAATATAATGAAGATATACCAGGCATTTTGTCTCCATCAGAACCTTCCAGTACTTCTAGGTAATGAACAAAAGAAGGAACTACCACTTCGAGCTTTCCATCACTGAGATAGAGGAGAACAAGTGACAATTCAACTCATAAAAATGTGTCTAAATGGTGAAATATGCATCTTGGATACAAACCACGAGTATGAGAACTCTCAGATATGCCATCAATAAATTGTAAGTATAAAGTACGCCCAAAACATTACAAATGTATGTAATATGTCAGCTAGCTGTGCAAACTCTCATTTTCCAACTGGAATCTGATTCTTTTTGTAAATTTTTTATTTCAATAAGCTTACTTGACCACTAGCTACAGGATTTCACATTATCATTATAATTGTCTCTCAAATTCATAGATTTATCCTATCAGAAGGTGATTTAGATAAAAACTATGGTCACTCATGCTACCAAAATCACAAAGAATGTCCCAGCACAAAATCATTAATTATGCACATTATTGTTTTCTATAACCATGAAGAACCAGAAAACTTCCCACATACCTGTTAATATCAGCAATCAAAGGTGAAGCGTATATGCTAGAACTGACTTCTGTCTGCCATCTCAGCTCCAAATTCTGTGGGCATTGTTTATTCAACAACTCATCCTCGTCTCTACACACAACAACGATTAAAAAGAAGTTGAAAGCATTAGCTACAGATTAGCAAGACCCAACCCATACTTAACAAAACGTATACCCACATAGATTAAGTCTAATGTCAGCTCTTCGTCTTCATTTTCCAAAATCTCAAAAAGAAAGTAAGGTCAGGCATATGTTTTTAGTCTTTGTTTACAGGAAGGATTAGTCCCCGTGATAAAAAGAATCTTCCTTCATAAACTGATTTGACTTCCGCAATTATCCAAAACCATGTTACAAATCAGTCCCTGACCATATCATTTTCCCACAAAACCACAAAAACAGAACAATGTAAGAGATTGGGAACAAAAAACTATATACACATCCAAGTGTGGAAATGAAACATGAAGCAACCACACGGCACTTTAGCAAACTACGCCCACTGTTCCTCTCAAAGAATCATTCTCTCTCTATTTCACAGAAATCCAAATCATGCTTCAATCAGCAACTGAACAAATGTTTTACTAGTTTCCAAATGTCTCCCTGTCATACTGAACTTATGAGTAGCATAACCGCATTGATCCTTAAAACCTAGGGACACCAATGAAAATTCCATTCATTTCTCAAAATGTTTTAAACTTTAAAAATGCAAGTTCCCAATTGTATCAAGTTATCAGCAGCAACATAAATTTGGAATATTACATTCATGATTGATCTGAACAAGTCCAATTTACAAAATTCAAAATTGAGCCAAAAAAATAAAATAAAATGGGAACACTTACAAATTGGGATAACCCAAGGCATCATCACTGGCCTCACGCTCTCGAAACTTGTTCTTCTTCGCCGTCGAATCATCGTCCGATTGTGCCACCGATACACAAATGAGTAGACAAACAAACAGAATCCAATACTTCATCAATAATCGACACGGGTTGACTCCGAATTGTACGGCGATTTCAAGTGTCGAGTGATAGGGCCTAAAACCCTAAATTTTTTATTAAAATTACGCTAAGGAACTAATTTTTTTTTGGGCGGGGGGTTGAGAAATGGTGATTGGTCGGGAAGATTGTTGCATTCTCCTACCGTGAGTCAATGTAGTCAAACTGTACCAACGAGGTTTTGTACTGCTAAGTGCTACCTCTTCCTCTTTTTCTTTTTCTTTTTCTTTTTCTTTTTCTTTTTCTTTTTCTTTTTCCTTTTCTTTAACCCTTCTTTTTTCTTCATCTGAATTCTTAATTTGTAGGTTAAATAGATTAAATTTGTCAATTATATGGAACCCCTAAGCACGAATGTCTAAGCACTTTTAGCAAGCAGAATCGTTTTTTTAGAAAATTATCATGAAGATCATAAATTACGTACCGAACATTAATATGAAAAGATCTCATGATAGTCATGTTTATTTTTTAAAAAAAAGAAAAATAGCACTGCTTGCTAAAAGTGTTTAGGCGTTTAGTATACCAAGTGAATTAAATTTGGTTAACTAATAACAAAATTCTAATCAATATTTATCAAATTATTATTATTATTAAATTATTGAAATAATAATAGATAAATAACCAATAATTATTTTTATAATTTTATAACATCAATTTTTTTCCATAAAAATTAGTAAATATTAAATCCATCTGATAAAGAATGGCAGAATAATTGGTTTAAGCCAAACGCAAATTATATCGAGTGCCTAGGAGTAATCATTTTTTTTCCAAATGTACATAAAGATTATAAATTGTGTATATAATATGAATATGAAATGTACATAATAATTATGAACATGATAATATATATTATGTACATAATTTATAGTCTTTATGTACATTCGAAAAAAAATGGGCACTCCTAAAGCGCTCGGTATACCAACTGCAAGCCGAGTGGATCCAGGAAGCAAGGTTTGTGCCACACAATTGTTGTCACGTCTCTATTTTTTAATTAAATATAAATGCCGTCACTTCAAACATAAATGTAAGACCGGAAATCTGAATTCGTAAGGTAGCAATGCTTATGAGTACGTTTGATTGCCAAAAGTAAGACCAATGCCGAGCATACATATCAATTTGAATGTATAAGAAGATAATTTCCGCCCTGAATTACATATGTTTGGAGTCCAACCCTTTAGTACATCATCAACCAGGAGTACATAACTTTTCAGATTATCTCTATGTACGTGGAACAAGAACATAACATAGCGTTCGACCAGTCAGCAGACTTCAAAACTTGTCCCTCTCGTTTGCATTTCCGTTCAACCTTTCTTCTGTACACGCTAGTTGCTAATTTCTATGGTCGAATGGACAGTTGGGCTTGGATCTCTCGTACTAACTTTCCTTTAGGCGGAAACATCTGCATTCACAGATGCGGCAGCAAGGAGTAGAGTTCACATATATATTCAAGGGTTGTAGCTAGAGCCTTGATAGAACCATAAACTAGAGATAGGGAATAAATCTAGGTACAACTGGTCCAAAAATTGCATATTCATGATCTGAACAATAAGAGCTGCAAAATAGTTCTTAAATATCCAAACTTTACCTTGTCACACCTCAAAGTACTTTTGTTTCCCAAAAATAAATGAACTAAAATACTTGAATAGGCAAGGCACCATGCCTATACACCTTCAGCTGGTGAACCACATAATAGGGAAGATATGGTTAGACTAGTGGTGTCCTTTTATAGATGGGTTGAAAGCAGAGTTTAGCTATCAGAGCAGGCAATGGAGGCATTAGTCAAGCACTTAGTTCTGCTTTGGCTTCCCGCTTCTTCCCTTTTCTTTTCTCTGTACCATCTTCTTGTTGTAGCTCAGCCTTCTTCTGAGCTCTAACCAGTGCTCGTCTTACGCGTGGACGCAATTCTCGTACTTGTCGAGGAGGCATCACATAAGGTTCAAGGGGCCTATCACCAAATGGGTGCTCACTCCCAGCGAATATTCTCAATTTACGATCTCTGTCCTGCATGTCATATGAACGATGTTGATTAAAAATGGATACAAGAATGCTTGCATATTCTTAGTGAAGTGCATACTCTCTCCACCTAAAGTTGGATAACACTCACACAGCTATAGTATAAGGAAGGGTTATGGGACCCTTTCGGGTGAGCAATAATCTTAACGCTCATCTCAACCATTTATTATATCTTCATTCAATGGCTCGGATTAAAAGAAAAATAGAGCGACAGAGGAGACAGGAACCGGATGTTGACAGGGGACACATCTTACTTCAGCAGCTAGGTAGGTTTCGTGGGGGCCCCCAAAAAAATGATACGTATAATTGTATAAATTAGCCCTAGCCTATCATGCATTTAATTCAAACTTTGTTTGACATCACTTTTTAGGGTGTAATTAATTAAATTAAATTAACAAGTAAACAATCACCCTATAACCAATTAACCATACCTTCAAAATAAAATATAAATTTTTAAAAAAATTTAAAATTTTAAAAATATGAAATATATAAATCAAACATATTGAAAAGATACATTAAATTATGAATATAAAATATTTACTCTCTTAAATTTTAGACGCGGGCTTATAATAGTAACTCAATAGTTGCAAGTAGGCTCTGTGCTTGTCATTGTTTATCACAAATGCAGGTATCTATCTTTATTTTTCCACAAAACCAACTAATAATCTAGCAGCTTCGCTGACATGCTTAGCATTATGATCCATTTAATTTTCCCTACATACCATGAAGGAGTCTGCTACTCAATCTATCCCAACAAAAATGAATGCTTCTTGAGTTCATTCATGAAAACTAAGAACAACTTCAACAACTTTATTTAGGGGTCTTTTCTACTCGGTGTAATACTAGTTAGGGGTCTTCACTCTTCTCTATGCACGGCATACTGCCAAGGGTAGACATACAATAGTTTGCCAATTAGGAACAGTGCTACTATTACTTTCAATCACAAGGCAAGAGAAAGTGAAGAACAATTTACCATGAATGGGTAATAGGTACAAAGGATATAAAGTTTGTGGTTCATAAGAGGATATTGCTTTGGGATAGGGATTCATGTAAATAGCCAAAATAATACACATTCAACTACTGTCTTCCTGTCATGTACTATCAGCATTAGATGAATGAAAAAAGGTGCAGGTAGAAGGGAAAGAGAACGTCTTATAGCACTCACATCACGCAGTTTATTTCTGGGCAGCATGCGCATGACAGCTTTGCGAATGACTTCTGTAGGATCCTTAGCCATCTGGTCCCCTAAAGTCCTTTGTTTGAGGTGGCCTACATACCTAATGATCAGATAGCAATGTTGACATTAGCCAGATATCACAAAATATAAATGAGATATTCTGGGGAGTCCATATTATGCATAAACTGACTTATTCTCGTCTCCAATTGTATTCTTAGCTGATAGGAGTAAGATAATCAAATGAAGATTTTGAAGAGCACCTTTGATTTGAGTTATGAATATGACATCAATAAGGATGATTCACAAAATGTAAAGATGGAAGGCAGTGATACTTGCCCGGTGTGCCAATAGTAAACCTTGTCAGTGAGTTTACGCCCCGTCACAGAGATATCCTTTGCATTAAGCACAATACACATATCCCCATCGTCACGATTAGGTGTGTATGTAGGTTTATCTTTCCCCTGAATAACTGTAGATATTTGTGATGCTAATCTGCCAAGGACCTACAGGAAATTTGAGCTACTGTTACTTTTAAAAATTGTTTACGTTTGAGCAGATAATATGGCACTCAACGAGCCCCGTCATCAACTCCAAGCTTTCTTTCTCGTCAATTCGTAAACATACCATTAGATACCTGCTTAAAATATCAGAAGCGATGCTCCTTTTTTATTCTTCTTTTGGGGGGAGGGGGGGGGGTTAAAGAAGCAATTAAAAAATATGCCATCTGAGTTTCCCGGAGAATGGACCTATTTCATACGAGATTGTGAAGAGGACTACAAGAGGGCACAAGGTTTGTAGACTAGATTGATCAAACACTCATCCACCAATGCGTTCTAATGTACCAAAAATCAAAAGGTGGTCTTCTCTAAAAATCATCATTGAAATAAAAACGCCAGGGGTCGGGAAGGGACAACTTTCATACCTGGCCTTTAGCATCAAAAACTCTCCATCGTAGACCATCCAGATTGATACGTCTTATACCAGCAAGTGCTTTCTGCATAGCATTCAGGAATATATCACTAATTCAATCTTCCTTTCCAAAATGAGTGTAGAATTACAAGTAATGGGTCTGGGAGCATTATGGGGACAGAAGTTCAATATCAAGTTTTGCCATTCAGATGGACAATGAGAAATTCCTGATCAATGGTCAAAACCATCAGCTTGCAAATAACTATCTAATAAAAATTCTATGCCACAAACACCAGATTTAGTGACTGGTAATAATAATGTAATATTTCTAAGAATGTTGGAATTAGTTTATTTCAGAAACACCGGTCCCAAATTCCTATTACCCATCAATTCTAATATTGGAAAAATAAACATGTAGTTACACATTTCAAACAAGAAGGTTTTCCAGCTAAGGCAACAGGTTGGAGTGTTGCAAGCAACTCATTTTGCAAAGACGTACTTTAGGAATATAACCATGATTAAAGGTTTGGCAAGGCAATTCTTGAAATCTGTCAGTCGGACCAGGCTATTATGTTCAGGCACCTCAACCAGCAACCTTTGACAATAACTAGCAATCAGGAACTTATTGGTATTACTACTGTAATCCATTCATTGCAAAAGGAATGTTAGAATCAGGAAAAGGTTTTGCGCATTGACATTAAAAAAAGAGAGACGTTCAAAATCTAGTCTTGGGCCACTAACATGGTAAACGGAGAAAACTTCCCGGTCCAAACCATAGCAGATGTCTTTCGAATCAAACATCTATGCCAAATACCAGATCTAGTGACTGAAAAAACTTAGTATTTTAAAAATATTTTCTCAAAGAGATTTGGAATTGGTCATTGCCATCAACTAAACCTAATTCCTGCCATGCCATCAATTCTAAATTTGTATACTGTGTAGTTCAAGTTCCAAGAGCATGATAAACAAATAGAACTTCCGGGTTGTCGGTCCAAACCAACAGCTGGCAGATGTCCGTCGAATCAAAACATATATGCTACAGTACCCAAATCAAGTGACAGGAAAAAACTAAGAATTATAAAAATATTTCTCACAGAGAGCTGGAATTGGTTAATTCCATCAACTAAACCAAGGACCTATTCTAGTAATATAATCATGAGTAAAGACGATGAGGCAATTCCTGAAATCTGCCGGACCAGAATATTATGAAAAGACACCAGATCGGCAATCTTTGCCTATGATTTGTACAAAAATATAGTCAAATAACTTGCTTCATCAACATAAACTCGACACAATCAGAATGCCTTCAAGGAGAATCAGAGTAGAAGAGATACAATGCCTCTATAAGTACTTCCAGCGAATCCAGCCATAACATCAAATGTGTAATGAGAAAACAAGAAATGATATATATGGTGAAGCATTTGAAACTAATGAATCAACGCCAACTTCGTAAGTGAGAGGGCAATATTGAACGCAACATCATTGCTTCTTGTAGAAACAAATCAAACAATAATACTATCAATAAGCAAATCGGGATCCTCAACCTCTATAACTTCCACAACATGTGTAAACCAAAAATTTAAAGTTTCTGGACCTGCTGCAAAGCGTGCTTGGTCATTTTTATGAAAGCTCAAGGTGTGCTTGGTCATTTTTCATCGACAAATTCACCTCAGTGGCTATTAAAAATGACATCTAGTTTCGTACATTCTCTATCCTTATGACAGCATAAATCAAGAAAGACCGCAAAACCAATTTGTCTCCTGGATGTCTCCATATCACCGCTTGAAGACAAAAGCATAGAGAAAATCAAGGAAACTAGAGAACTAGACTTGTTTCAAAGCCATCTTTTCTTTTGGTTTTTAGGGATAAAAACCTGAACATTTTTTTATCATGGCATCAATACCTTCTTCCATCCCCTCTCCCTACTGATCTAGCTACTACTAACTTACCTCTCATTTCACAGCTAGCCACCAAGTAATAAGGTTCTGAACACCAAATCTATAGTCATTGATGCATACATAAGACTACCAACTAGTAGGGACTGGTGATTGAATACACAAATTCATTCACTGGGCTCCACAAACACTAGGTGTGCATCTCCAAACTAGCTATAAACTAACATAATAAGGCATGAACTCAACGCATGAGAGTGAGGGAAGTAACAGAAACTTGCCTTTAAGTTCCCACTGAACTTAGCTGGAGCAGCTGCCATTTTTCTTCACACTGCTTTGTCCAACCTGTAAGAGACGATCATACAACGTTAAAGAAACCCCGGTCAGAATTAGGGTATAAAAAATTAATCAAAACAGATTCTTCGATTTATCAGCCTTGCCCTCCAAAAGTTTTGGCATTAAACCCTAGAGAGATTAGGGTTGAACTGGAATGATTAAACTGTTGAAAAAATATATAAATTGGAAGGTTTCTGGGCCCAATACGTTTTGGCTTCAAATATTTAGTAACTGGATTAAACAGCCGGGAACCTGACGGCGATGGCGCGGGGGTTGACGGCGAAGATTAGGGTGCCGGAGCAGTGGCAGAAGAGAAGCAGAGAAAGTAAATGGATTGCACGTGATTATAGTACATTTGTTCCTCACGCATTTTGTTTTCCTTTCAAATTACCTCCCTGTAGTTTACAAGCTATAACACTTCAGACCCTACACTTTCTTTGATTTAGAAAAGGATGGTTTAAGTTTTCATGCGCACGTTTCTTAGCATATACACATCTTTTGCATAATCACACATTTAATTGAAGGCAGTCCCATCCCTCTAATTTAGTAGGTCATGTGCTCATTTTTAAAATTAGGCTCTAATTTATAAAAAAAATATTACACTTTAATTTCTTTAAAACTTATCTATTTTTATTTTTTATCATTCTTAAATTATTTTTTATTTTTAAATTAATTTTAATATAATATTCTAATATTAAAAATATTGTTAACCTATATCCTTAGTATCATTGAAAGATAATGAGAAAAAAAGAGACGGGGGAGTATTAATAGATATTAAATTAAAATTGAGACGGATGAAGTATTAATATATATTTAGTTAAACTTGTGATGGATGGAGTACAAATATATATTAAATTAAACTTTTATAATCAACATGAAAAATTATATATTTTTCATTTCAAAATAGATATTTAAGTTTGAATTGTATAAATATTTATTAAATTATTTGACCTAACAAATCTGTCAATAAAAATGAGAACTAGTTAAGAGTTCACAAGAATTTGTGATTTAAACTCTTTCTTTTGGTTTCAAAAAAAAAAAAAAAAAAAACTTATATTTTGGAACAAAGAGAATAAATTTTTAAAATTAATTTATCGATATCTCTCTTATTTCTTGTATTATAACTAAATGACCAAATAACAATATATAGGCTTATTACATTTGGGGTGCCCTTAATTTTGGGGGCTCTGGGCGGTCGATCACCTCGACCTTGCTTAGGTATTGCCCTGAAATTTGAATGGGACAACTTTATAAATGGTCCCTAAACTTTTTCTTAATTCATAGATCCTCTATGTTTTTTGGACTTCAATTAAATTAAGATAAAATGTCAAAATTTGACGAGATAACCGTTAAAATTTTGTTAATGAAGTCTATTAAATGATATGTGAGAGGCGCGTGATCAAATAATCAGCGGCATGAATGAAAACACAACTTGAATACCTTCTTCTTTCATAATCTTCTTCTTCATTTTCAAATGTGAACTTCAAAATCTGGGTTCAAAACCCAAGCTTCAAAATCAACATAAAGATCTACATCTTCTTTTTTATTTTCAAATCTGAACTTCAAATTTTGGATTAACACCCAAGCTTCAAATTCAACATGAAGATCCTCATCTTCTACTTCAAGCAAAATTCGAATCGTGTTTTGAATCTTCAAAATCAACATGAAGCTTCAAAACCCAGAACATTACTTCTTGATTTGTTATACTAAAACTCTCAAATTCGCCTATCAATGTATGAATAAGTAAACACGATGATTAGATCTGGATTTCGTGTTGCTGTTATTTGTTTAAAAAATGAGTGCCAACTCATTTTGGAGCTATTTTAAAAGTGGATCTCACTACTCCTATGGAGTGGGTCCAAGAGAATTTGAGTACTCCAATAGGGACTACAACTTGCAAGGTCAAATGACAAAAATGCTCGAGAGGGTGAATGTTAAAATTGACCATGAAAATAGTTCGTTGAAGTGGTTGTGTGGATGTTATCCCACGTTGAGAGAAAAAAAATATTATGTGTATTTATAAACATTTGTGTTGGTTCTAAGGGCATGCCCATCCAAGTTTTGTAGAGGGTGAGGACCTACTCACACGCGCGCAGGCGGCCAGGCTCGGTTCGGTCGCGCGTATGTGTGCGATCTTGGCATCTTGGTAAAATCTTTTTACTAATTTTCAGCAGGAGTTTGAATTCAAATTCAAACCAGGAAACCAATTAATATAAATGACATTAAGAGTGGCTTTATGTCACTGATCTGTAATAGCCTACACTGTTACTGCTTTATGGCAATTATGTGCCATTATTTACATAATTAATTGGGGCTGGAAATAGAGTATAAGAAGACTGCTGGAGCAAGCGAGCGGATACGAAAAAATACAACTCTATCTCTCCCTCGAAAATTCCCTCTTCCCGTATTCAAGTTCTTGTTGTTCGAGCACGTCCGGCAAGTGCTTCGCCGGAGTGTTTTGCGAAGGAGTCTTGGGAGGCGGTTCCGTCCATTTAATCCGAAAGTACCGGGGGGGGCGAATACGCTTTAAGGAAATCGTAACTATTACGAGATCCTTCGGTAACCTTTTATCGAATTCATTTTGTACGATTTTCTTTTTGTTTGGATTTCCTTGTATTTGTACTAACATTACTAAAAATCTTAAACGTATTATGTAAAGCTTTGTTCGTACATAATGCAAGGGATCACAATATCACAGTTTCGAGGACAAAAGGAAAAAAAAAAAAAAAAAAAATTAAGCAAAA
>JAOTQG010131207.1:5220-20334 GCA_025631175.1 Iris virginica
TTGCTTTGGGCTTCAAGCCCTCCTTGTTGCTTTGGGCTTTAAGCTATCTCTATTACTTGTAAGCTCTAATTAGTAAAGAAATATTAAGGGTTGGAGTTTGGCCTATATCCCTTCCAACCTTTTGGAAAAAAATAAGAAAAAAAAGAGACAAGAGGGAGTATCTGTCCCTGCTTGAGGGGGAATGTTAGATATATTGGTTTGAAGTGAGACTTAGGATTAGTTAATGAGTGTGTAATGGGCGTTGGTCTATCTCTTAAGTATAACGTATAAGCGCCGATCTCTATGCTGATGAACTCTCTCTCTCTCCCCAGTTTTACCCTCTACCCTCTTCTCTCTTTTCCTGTGCACATTTATACTTCCTTCAAAAGCTCTACGATTTCTTTCCCTCCAGATTGTCCGTAGTAGGCGAAAGAATACTGCTTTCCAACTGCTATAGCTCCTCTCCTCTGTTTGGATGGGGACAGCCGGACAAACATCACAGAAGGTCTTTCACCAACTTTGGCGTAGCATTCTGAAATTCACACTATGAAAACTGCTTCGCAATAAGGCGGTGCAATAATAAGTGACATTTTTCTCTCCATGCATGATATCACCGTTTCAAATTGATTGCCTAATGTTCTCCTTATATAATTTGCTCAGTTGCTTCTTGCTCAAAAGAAGTCACTTTCAGAGAAGCTTTGGTTGTCCAATTACTTTCCCAGGGAAAACAGCTCGCCTTATCCTGACAGCGAAGCTGGTTGTATGATTCATCCCTTAGTGCTCTTCCGGATCCCTTTATCCTCTCCCCTGCCATCTACTTGCAAGAAGTATAACTTCCCAAAAAAGCTAGCTATTGACTTTAACCCATATTCTTTGTCTTGCTCCTGAATGGGGAAGTTGGCCTCCAAATCGATCTGTGAGCCAGGGGCTAAGTCAGTGGGGAGAGGTAGGGAGAATTTCCAAACTCGGTGCGCTCCTGGCCTTGAAAGCCATTGTAGAAGTGGAACTCCAAGGTGTGGCACACTCTCAATATGATGGACTGAACAAACCAGCTTCTTTCAATACCATTCGCTACTTATTCTCACCACACCACTTCTCTTCCCCAAAAATAGATTGTAGAGCTGTCTCTCACATTGAGTTGAAGTCTGTGTTTAAATTGATCCGAACCTTCGCATATGCATTTTTACTCTCACCCTATATGAAAAGCTCACCCACCTAGGATATCAAAAATGCTGACCGTAGCCATATTTATTTCTCACTATGCTTCTCTAAATAGCCACCCCATTTCGCTCGGCCACCAGACTTGTGGAAAGGATGTAACAACTCTGATTGGGGTAATGAATGATTCAGACAAGCTAACCAACGATGATGAGTGAGTTTTATAGTCGGATTACAGAGGTTCAGTTGATGCTAGACCTGGGATTCAACCGGAGCATCTAATCTGAGAGTTCGCCTCCCAGAAGTATCATTAAGGGGTCAAAGGAAAATTGTTGGTCAAGGCATTTATGATCTATGAATATAGTATGAGGAAAAGAAATTATTTGAAGATTTTTAAGTTATGATTAGCGTTTTACGTCATGCCATTCCATGAAATCGTTTACCATACACATCTAGTGACTAGCATTTAGTTCATTCAGTCATGTTAATTAGTTGGGTCTCATGTGCTCCATAAACTGACTGTTGTATCAACTCTGTCTATTGCAGTTTAGGTTGGCGTATGTTGCTCCTGAATCCAGAGTCGTGGGTGCTGGTGACTTGGTTGATCATCCGAAAAAAATTGCACTCAATTATCTATCCGGATACTTTTTTCTTGATTTCTTCGTCGTGTTACCGCTGCCTCAAGTATGGTTCTTACTCTTGAATTAGATTTTTTGTTCCCTTCATCTTCTCCTCTTTTTGAGATTATCAACACAAACAGTAGAAATATATTATGAATATGTAGTAATGCAAGCATCACCTGGCGTTCATGTGGAAAGTCCTGGTGCACCTTGTAATTATTTTTTTCTTGATTGTCCATGATTAATATGAAACACAAACTGCTTTGTATATGTGAATCAATCATTTTTAAGGATGGGTCCATGTTTGCCAACTCATGAAAACTGAACCTGATGTTCTTCAATTACTTCAAGTAGAGAGCAGTTCCCTACATAGCTCGTTCTTTGAAAGGGAATGAAAAGAGCATGTACTATGATTCCTTGGAAACTAAACCCTGAAGCTTCTTGTTGCCATCAATGAAAACTTTTTTTCAATATATCCATAATTCTTGCCTTTGAGAGTGCCTCCATGTTCTATTTAATTCCACATCTGCTCTACTCAAATATTTTCAACTCCAAAATTTGAAATGACAGTCTACTTTTTTGAGAGGCAGTTCATTTACAATACACTAAAAATGCTAGGTTTCTACATTCGTCATTCTCTTAAGGACCGCGAAATGTGCTTCATGATTTCTTCTACTCTGATGCTGCCGAGGATATTTCTAGCTCTTTTCTAGTTTTGTCTCTGCAATTTACTATATATGCAGGCAGTTAGTGCTTCGTTTCCACTTCTGGAAAACAAATTGGTAGGATTCCTCACAGCTAAGGAACATAACCATTAAAATTGTATATAATGGATATGAGAAATTAGTTGGCTGTAAGCCACTAAGTGGATAACATATATTGTACAGGCAGTCTGACTCTTACCTTTGCATTTATTTCTTGTGGTTCTATCTGATTTCGCACATACAAGTGCTTTTCCTGTCTACATTCCATTTTAGTCCTTTTACTTTCATGCCTCGTTGATTCATTACTTCTTTATGTAGATCATCATGCTGCTGGTCCTACCGCACTCCATTGGCTCATCTGGAGCAAATTATGCAAAAAATGTTTTGCGAGCAGCTATACTTCTTCAATACATTCCCAGGTTGTATAGATTTATGCCTTTGCTTGTTGGCCAGTCCCAAAGTGGCTTCATATTTGAATCGGCGTGGGCGAATTTTGTCATAAATCTTCTCACTTTTGTGCTGTCTGGTCACGTTGTGGGGTCATGCTGGTATCTCTTTGGGTTACAGGTGGGCGGAAGTTATCATACTAGATGTAGTTGAGAAGCATCAATTTTTTTAATTACTTGTCCAGCATGTCATTCGCTGTTTCATCATGGTTTGGTTTGTTAATGCTATCTTTTAAGTATGCTTATTCTTTTTACGGTGAAGGCCCATTAATATTGTAGTCTTCTCCGTAGTTGAAACTATTCTTGTATAATGAGCTAGATTAGCGTCGTGGAACGGTGTGTTTGTCTTTGGCTGAAAATGATAATGAACATAAGAGCATAATGACTTTTGCTTGTTGAACTGGCATCCTATTGAAATTGTTGAACAGAAGTCCCTCCAGCAGAAAGTTTGATGAAGGTCTGCTACGTTTGAATGTTGCCAATAAATAGCTAATTTATTGGCTCATAAGTTTTTGAAGGTGAATATGTTTCACACCTTTTGGGCATTCTAGTTTTGGAAGGACAAATGCGTATTAGTTGCACTTATTCGATCGGAAACCTCTTCCTGTTCTGAGTGTTCTTTGAAGTCAGAGATGAAAGAATATCTGCCAGTGTAATCTTGAATTCATCTTCATTTTTGTGGCTTGTTTCTCTCTGGCCTCCATCCATTGCATGATTTTTTTTCCTCCAAACATCAATCTGCTCTCATATGTGATTAGAAGGAGCTATGCATGTTGTTGCACTTAATTGACGTGGTTTCTAACACGTTTTTCTTTTAATTTTTTTGATTGTGGCTCTATCCTACATAATTGTGGTTGGTGATGTATGAATATATTGGGATTCTTTTATGGGAATGGATCACAGGAACAATAACGATACAGTTGAACTTTCTCATCAACGATGTAGGTGGTATGCGATAGGAGATTGTTGTAGATTCTTCATAAATGAGATACACTTGTGTATGGGATAGAGAATTAGGATCAAAATGAAGGATGTAATACAGCTATGGAGGCGTGTCATGTTTCTTGTGTATTTGAGCATCCAGACAGAATAAAGATCAAGGATCTGATTAAAATATTCTGCTTCTCACTTGGTTAAGTGGCTAAGTTGCAGTAAACACTTGACAACTACCCTAAGATAGATCATATGTCATGCTCTTCAAAGGTGGATTTCGAGTCTCAGCCATCCATGTTACCATCCTAGAGTTAATCACAAGAGTCTGAACTCATCGGATGCACTACACTGTTTTGAGGAGAGAGACACAGGATAAACTGATTTATGATTGCCATGAGCCATGTAAAATGCGTTATCTTCTCAGGCATGAGGGAGAAATGATAAAAGCAGAGATCAGGGTATATGCAGTTTATTCAGACTTGAGGATGTATATGTAAAGCCCAAATATTTCCAAGTTAGCTTACCACATTTTAACATTCACTATGTAATATAGGTATACAAAAATGCACCTATTAACGCCTCTCCTCTTTATAATAAGGTTCTTTTTCTGCTCTTCATGGTTGCAAACCCCTTTGAACCCCCTTCCTGATACATATCTAAAATTGATTACATTTTGTTGCCTCTCGGTGGGTATGATCTTATCTAAGTAGTGGTAGGTGTAAAGTGTATGTACTTCAGCGAGTACTTGATGAAAGCACATAATAAAGTGCAGTCTCTTCCCAAGAATAGTAGTATTTCTTAAATGCATACCGGATTTGAATCAATGATCTTTGATAGACATGGTTGTCTTGTTTTCCCTTCTACTCAACTATGATACTGAATGGCACCTTTTCACTGGTGATTTCCCTATAATCTTTCTTAGGTATGATTGGCTTTATATATTTTCCTATTTAATTTCAATATCTCGCTATTTCTTTCTAGAGAGTAAATCAATGTCTGCGGGACGCTTGTCGTGACTCTGGAATTGTGGGATGCACGGAGTTTATAGATTGTGGATATGGAAATGGGAGTGACGAAGGGAGATTTGAATCAGATCCGACATGGGTGATGTGGAAGAACAATGTAAATGCAAGTTCTTGTTTTAGTCAAGATGGTTTCTCCTATGGAATCTATGTGCAAGCTGTCAATCTTACGGCAGAAAGTAGTCCAATAACAAGATATGTATATTCACTGTTTTGGGGTTTCCAGGTATTCTAATCTTATCTTATTCTTTTCTGTTTCGTGTTATTAGTTGGCCTCTCGGCCTAAAGCCACAATAAACTAAACTTTTACTAAGCTCCAATTTAATTCAACCTACTTTTTTGCCTCATAAGTTTGCTATTATACTATGTTTAAGTTAGTTTGCGGGAGCTTTTAACATTTGGGTACTTGGCTCCACTTGTGATGATGTTGCAGTGCTACTGGTAAAACTCGTTGGGTCTTCTGTTTGACAGCTAAAGGCATTTAAGATAAGATTGATATTGAACATCAGGAAAGCAAATTCTCTTGTCATAGTGAATTAGATCAAATAAAAGAAAAAAGAAAAAGAAACTGAAGATTGAAATCTTGGCTATGTAACAATTAATGGGAAAACTACAAAATATGCCACTGTACTATAGGTTTGCTGTCACTTTTGTCGTCGTACTAATTTTGGTCAAATTTGTCATTGTAGCATTTTTCTAGGCTTCAGATCTTTCCATTGCTCTAACGAGTGTTATGTTTTTAACAAGAAAATTACCAACTTCGTTCCCGATCTATAATGTATTTTCGTAGAAGTCCCATTTTTTTTTTTTTTTGTGTATTAAACAAATTGATTTTTTATTTAATACTTGATTTGGTTATTTTTCTTCTCTCTCCCTTGAAATTATTATAAGGATAAGATTTCATTATAAAGTTTTCTCCTTTTAGTTTTAAAATTTATTTATAGTATATTTTTATATAAATCATGTTATACTTAATTTTGCAAATAAAACTTTTTTCTTTTTCTTTACCTTTTATTTTCCTTATCTTATTTACATCATTTATTATTTTATTTAGTTATTACCAAATACAATATAATATATTTGAAATTAGAAAACAAAACAAATATATATCATTAGTACTTGTACATATTAATCATACTAATCATACTAATTATAAATATTAAATGCGAATTTTATAATTTCGAGGGAGAAAGAAAAGAAATATAGCCAAATCAACTATTAAACAAAAAGCCAAACATAAATTTTTTTTAATACAGAAGAAAGCTTTAGGAACTTCTAAAAATCTTATTGGTCAGGGATGAAGTTGGCAATTCCCATATTAAAAACTTCACGCCCTTAGCGCAAAGGAAAGATCAGGAGCCAAGAAAAATGGTATGATGGCAAATTTGACAAAGAATTAGTACGATAACCAAAGTGACAACAAGCCTTTAATACTTTGGCATATTTTTTAGTTTCCCCGACACATAATATTCAGCTTTGCTGACTTTCGTAGTTTTGCCATGCATCACAGGTGTTTTGCTTTCGAAGTAATTATATGCTCGTCCGATATGAAGAATCATATCATTATCCACACATGATATTTCTTTTATTATTATTATTTTTTTGGTTGCAGCTGGTCCTAATTAAAAAAAAAAAAAAACTCTTCTTTTTTTGTGTACTCCGTGTTTTTTGAATTAATCATATTTTAGAGTAATTATGTTGCTTGAAATATGGCTTTATGAATATTGTAAATGAATCACAGAGACATGTTCCTAATATACTTGTGTGTAATTGTATGAACTTTGAAGCAAATCAGTACACTTGCTGGAAATCAGGTTCCGAGTTATTTTATCTGGGAAGTCCTTTTCACCATGGGTATCATTGGGCTGGGGCTCTTACTCTTTGCCCTTCTTATTGGAAATATGCAGAATTTCCTTCAAGCTCTTGGACGCAGGTACATGCTTAAACCAAGACATTCTTTCTCATTTATTGTTCTAGAGAGAACTTATAATTTAATCCTGTATTAAGTGGCTTCCGATAGGATACGATTCTGTATTCTCTTGGGGTGAACTTTCTTATTGAAGTTCTCAATAGTAAATCATTAATATCCTAAGGCCCTGGACTCAATATTCTGCACTCTCCCAGTATCTTCTCTATCTTTCCTCGTTTTCTTATGGTACTCTAACTAGCACTTGTTGAATTGGGCTATTATTTTCCATTTTTTATGCTTATTGACACTTACTGGGCATCCCAAACTGATCTAATAACGAGCTATCCTCATCATGATTACATAGAAAATTATCCCAGGCCTAAACAAAGTTCTGGTACCGTTATTTTACTACGAGAAAAGATTTTTGTGGGACAGAAGGATCCCAACCAACAAATCATTGTCTGCAAGATGTTTACGATTTACTAGAGGAAGACCAATATTATTATCACATAAGACATTAATGTCGCTTACCCAGCTGCACAGGCTAGAGACCTTTCCACTCCCAATTCAAATTGTTTGAACCGAGGAGTTTAATCTCAAGTACAAAACTTTAAGATCCAAGAAAGGAAAATTTAAATCTCAAGCAATTAGGAGCTGCCCTTCCTTTCTTAATGAGTTCTGCTTTGTGCTCTTTCTTACTAACCAAGGAAAGTATGCTAGACCATAGAAGACTCTTAATTAAGCTCTAGTTTCGATATGTCGCACTTAGGTAAGGTGCTAGAAACACTTTGATGTAGGAGACTGAAAACCCTGAACTAAAAACCGAAAGATTGAGTTGGGGACAAATCTAACCTTGAATCCCAGTGCATTTATGTGTATAAGTGTATGGGGATTATTCCCACGTCCTATAGTGCCTATCATAAACTCCCTCCATTCCAAACTAGATTTCCTGTTTGACTGGAACACTCACACAATTTTTAGACTAGCCATTTGACTCTAGTGATAAATGAACTCGAGGACACAAAAAACCTGTGTGGGTCCACTATAAACTTGTGGAAACAAACCTTCAAAATAGACACTTGTTTTAAATTACCCCCAAAAAGGAATACTTGACACTTAATTTGGAACACAAGGAGTACGACATCCTGGTATTTAGACTATCACGTTGTTCATAGTAGAAGATAACAATGTGGCTGTGTACAGCACTACTATGTCGGAAACCAGAAAGTATCTCGTAAGTCGTAACTGTATGGAGCATGAGGCAAAAAGGCATTTTAGTGGCCTCAAGTATACCCCGACTCCCACTAAAGGTATTGATGTTCCCTTTGTCCCAACTAAGGTCCACAACTTCATTTTCGGCTTTGTTAACTTGATGCTCAAAAAGTAATAGGTCATGTGCCCCTCACATGACCACATTAGGGGGGCATCAGTCTTTTTCCTTCACCACTGAGATACATACATGAGGAAAAGGTTGTGGGTGAGGGAAGAAGACTGATGTGCCCCTCTAGTTTGGTCATGTGAGGGGCATATGATTTTATTCATTACTTTTTTTAACTTTCCGTTAGGGTAGAAACCCTCTGTAAGCCGGAAATAAGTTTGTGGACCTTAGTTAGGAGTTGGGACGATGTGAAGGTCAGGACCTTTAGTAGGAATCAGGGTATACAGTATACTCGAGGGAACTACAATGTACTTTTGCCTAATTATTGAAACTCTTTTAATGATCAATGAGATGTCTTCAACCTTTCTGTTTTATGTTGATCATGTGGGATTTAATAGAGTTTCAGGGTATTGTTCATGCTTTCCTTGCAGTTAGGGGTCTTCCTGCCTCTCTCTTTCTTTCTTTTTTAAATTCACTTTCATATGTTTCTTATGGTGGTAATTTCAGTTGTTAACATCCAGTTTTATGTACAGGAGGCTTGAAATGTCCCTCAGACGACGTGATGTTGAACAATGGATGAGTCATAGGCGTTTGCCAGATCATCTAAGAAGGTACAGCTTTTATGCCTAATGATTGTTTTTGATCTTTCCATAGAATAATGCTACACCCACCAAGAAAAAAGCACCAAAGGTGCATAAAGCCTTGTTGGCTTAATTTGATTTGACTAAAATGTTTGTAGACTATCGTGAGAGAAAACTATACCAATTACAAGAAGCTAACAAGACTTTTATATACTTTTGGTGCACGTCTATAGGACGATGTAACATTACTCTTTTCCATAGTATTTGTTTTTAATACTCCATCCTTCCCATACATAGAGTCCCGTTTGAAAGGAAATGGGGCTTTTCTTTGTTTAGTGCAGAGTGGTGCAACTTTTTATTACTGTTCACTGAAATGAGAAATCTCAATCTATAATATTATCTATTCAATTTAGCTTCACTTTTAGATATTTATATAAATATACACATATTACCGAAATACATGAACTATATTAACAATATATATATATATATATATAAATAACATGTCTTACTTCACTAGGAACCTAAATATTGTGAGAACCGTGAAAACCAACTTAGATCCCGTAGCATTGCTCTTATATTCAATGAAATCTAGGAACTAATGTGAGCCCTTAGATTAGAAGGGAAACAATGACCAAGATCTGAGCAAAAATGTGGTGGCATAAGTCATAAATAACATGAACTTCAAAAAACGGTGGCATTGTTGTAATTAACATAAAACCATTTTTGGTGAATTTTGGAGCGTACTAAATTTTGTGTTGAATCTTTTAGTCCATTTCAGTTTCCAAGTTGCGCTGTTCATTTCTGTTGAATCTTTGTACTTTTTCTATTGGATCTCATTGTATTTTATCTTAATTGTACATTTTTATTAAATCTTAATGCAATTTTTATTGAATCTAAGGGCTTTATTGAATTTCAGTGTTTTTTTTTTTTGTTGAATCTCAGTGTGTTTGTGTATTGAATTTTAGTGCAGTTTTGTTGAATCTCAGTTTTTGCGGAATCTTAGTCGTCCTGCTCAACAATTTTGGTTGAACCTCAGTGCATTTGTGTTTAAAAATTCAAAAATTAATATCAAAACTATATTTGTAGCAATTAAAAAAGAGAAAAAAAAAGGAAGAAAAAATGGCAAAGAGTTCTGTTGATTTCGGTTCCAAGCTTCAGATCTAGAAAGGATCAAATAGGACGAGGTTAGATCGGAGCTTCAGATCTGGAACGGAGCAAAGAAATCGGAGGCTACAAGCTTCTTCCATGGCCGCCGATTGTTTCTCTCTAGATCCGGAATGGAGCAAATGAAGGAGGACAAAATCAAACGTGGAACATACGAAAGGATTTGAACGACAAAAGAGAGATATGGATTGTGGAGGTTGAATTTGGCAGCCAAAAGAAATTTGGGGCGGATCGCAGACGAAAAAGGGTTATGGAGATGGGAGGAAGAAAGAGAAGAACGTGTGTGAAAATGGAAGTGATGGGAGTCGAAACCACTAAAGAAAAACATTCCTAACCTACAATGGATTTGCAAACACACCTGTCAATTTGGGTTAAATGGGTTGAGTTACTATAAATAACAATTATAACCCATTTAACTAACCGATCAACTCAATTGTGTAAGAGTTAAGTTAAACTCGAATTAACATGTTGGATATTCTTTCGCACAAAAAAATATTCTTTACACATTCTAATACACAAATTTGTAATTAAATGTGTTTAATTAGGTTGAGCTCTTTAGCAGGTTAAAACGAGTTAGAGTGGGTTAATGGGTAACATTTTGACAGGCCTACTTGGTATTTAACTTAGGCTCGGATCGTGAAGCTGATTTTTCAAGATTTTATGATTTTGTAAAATCGTAACAGCAATCACAATATCGATTTTACACTTTGGTTTGATTGATTTTCACATTATAATTTCACACACTTTCCACTAATACCCCGAAATCTATACTTTCTCATTAATCAATTAACTATTTCTATTTCTCAATTCGATTGATAGTTTTCAATTCAGTTATCACTAATAAAATTAAAAGCAACTAGACTGAAGATATTTATCAGAGTAAAGAGTAAAGGAATATGGATCAACTAACAATTCTCTTCTATGTCTTCTATGGTTTGTAGGGTACGTTCACAAAGCTATGGTTGGGACATGTTTGGGTCAACGATTTGCAACCTAGTATCCCTCATTATTATACTTCCTTTGATCTATTCCATATAACAACCAAAAATCCATTAAGATACTTAAGAACACATGAACCAAAATCTCGCCTTAGCACCATCATGAATCGGCAAGAAATCATCTATTCAACTAGATCAATTTATGTTCTTTGAGTTCAGATCACTCCTTTAAATGATAAGTCATACATCGATCAAAATAATAGAGGCATTTATCAAATTGAAAAGTTGAATTAAAACATATGAATAGAACTAGAACATTGATTAATTGGAATAGTTAAATCAAAACATAGAACATATGTGAGAGTTACCTCCAAATTTCAATAACAAACTTAGCTACTCATGCTTGACAGACAAAACCAACTCCAAATCCTGGAAAGAACAGCCTCTAGAATAGCGTACTTCCTCCTTGTTCTCTCTCTCTCTCTCTATATATATATATATATATATATATATCTCTGTCCCTCTCAAAATTGATAAGAAAGAGCCTTTAAATAGGCATACACAAATACCCTAAAATTCTGGATCATAATAGAAGTAATCTTAATATTACAGAAGTACCCCTCCTGAAATTTGGATCGATCATGGTCGTGACTAAATCTGTCACGGCCATGACATCCTTCCTGTAATGCGTTTTCTATTAACTCATTGGTCACGGCTTTGACCTCTTCTTTTGCACTTTATTTAGACTTGGTCCTCGAACTCGGGGCTGTTATGCAATATTTTCCTTTATTCATCCTTTTGGCTCGAAAGCTGCCTTTATCTTCATACTTTGACTCTATTCTTGTGATATTCCTGAAATACAAGAAAACAAAATATTGCGCGTAGTTTCTTATGAAATTGAGTTGCAATACATACTAAAAAGGCTAAATATTAGATATTTATGCTCCTATCACAAAGGAATGTGATTTTCGGGATTGCAGTATTTCTGACACTGGTACCGCGTTTTATCCCCTTTCTTGTAGATCCAGGCCACTTATTTCTCCATGATTTAAGGGCTCATTCCTCGTTCCTATTTTATTTAGGGTTGTAGTGGAACCAGCCCTATATAAATAAATATATATATATATATATGTATATATAGCCATAATTTATCTTACCTTAATATTCAAAATCTTTTGATATAATTGGCAAGTCACTGTTCGTCGAACACCGATCAGTTCAAATCTTAGAGCAGGTAGAGAAACATAGTAAGACACGTAGTCTTGAATATGGCTTGCTAGAACTAGCCTTCTGTTGAGAACTTTTTTAGGAATAACGGGAATAATGGGTGAATATTGTAAATCATTTGTATCCTATGGTGCTTAGTGTAACATGTAAATGCGATAGAAATAGCCAAATAGGATTGTTATGTGTATTCCTACATTCAAGAATTAATAATACATCTTTCACCTCTATTGTCTCTGTCTTTTACCAAATCTGACTTGTTAGCAGAGCTGAGGTTAGAGAGATACCCATGGAGATTTGAGAGTACCATTGTGTTCACGAAAGAAAACCGAGCCTACAGTGAAAAAACCACCCCCAACAGACTAGCCATGCGCTGCGCTGCCGCCGCAGCTCTTCCACCACGCTCCACCACTGCAGGCGCGTGGGTGACCTTCCGACGATTGTACCACGGAGATTCTTATTTTATTTTGATTGTGCATAACTTCTTTATTTCCTCACCAAAACCTTCTATATTAGGTCAGTCGTAACTATGATTATCTTTCGATGACAGTTATATTTTTGTTGAGTCTCGATATTATAATTTTTGATGGCATGAACATTTTGTTACTCTTAGGTATGCTCCTGTCGTAGTTCTGGTAGATGAATGGTTGTTGTCCGTTTACTAAAAGTTCTATCTTCCCTGGTATATGCAGGAAAGTTCGAGAGGCTGAGCGTTATTCCTGGGCTGCTACCAGAGGGGTGAATGAAGAAATGCTGTTGGAGAATTTGCCCGAAGACCTACAAGTTGATATAAGACGACACCTCTTTGAGTTTCTCAAGAAGGTATGCTTGACTTGTCTCAGCAGTTATTATATCTTACTTTCTTTCATTTTTTAGCTATGATTGGTTTATAGTCATCTACCATGTCCACTAAGAAAGAATGTGCTAACAAGATGAGTTTTGCTGAAATGCGAATGCCAAGATTGATGTTTTGTGAAACTATGATGAGGTTCGTAACAAATAGGAGTGACGGCTATGTTACCTGAACTTGGCTATGAGGATCTGACATGGGTGCGGATCCGGGTGTTGAATCCTAAACCCGTGTCGGATCCTCAGAAATTGTAAAATTTACGCCAAATTTAGTGTAAAACAGCCACACACGTACCCACACCCATGTCGTGTCGTGTCGGACACGGGTACTTTGGCAAAAGTGAAGGGTCGAGGTAACATAGGGTGACGGTAAAGTCACTCCTTCGTAAAAAATACAGGAGATAGTAAAGTCACTCCTACAGTAGAGAAAATGAGAGGAAATTCCTTAAGATGGTTTGGGCACATACAACGTAGGCTTCTTATTGCACCTGTTAGGAAGTGTGATTGTATCAATTTTAACTGAGCAAGGGGTATGAGAAGAACGTGGACCCCATAATGTAGAAAGAAATGAAGGGATGTGACATGTGATGACCTTGCATTGGACTGTATTGTATGGCGAAAATCATACACGTAGACAGCTCAAGTGATTGGTGGATGGCTTAGTTAAGTTGAATTATCTATGATGTGATTGATATTATACAACTTGAGTTTCTTAGTACTATGATAGGAATAATCTCTGATAGTGCAATAACTGAAGCTTTCTCTAGTCTACTAAATCAGCGAGCACTTCATTTTCCCTTCTGGTGTCATTATTTTCTACTTTCGTCTGGATCTCTCAGTTTAAATAAATATCAAACTGGATATGAAAGCATCCATCGAAATCAAAGAATCACCAAATCACACGATGGAGTTCATTAACAGGAAATTCTCAATACCCTGGGCTTGACAGTAAGCTGGATCCTACTGCTGTTAGCATCCTTATGCAATGAATAATTAGCATTCATGTAAGAATAGGCTCCTCTATGAGAGGAGGTCAATCCCTTGACTTTGCGAAGTGGGCACATTCGATCTACATTTTGTAGGTAGGGCTCTTTCATTGATTCCAAATTAGAAAACCGAAAGAGGATCGCCAAAACAAAGACTCATAGCAAAAAAAATCAGATATCAACTCATTTTAAAACTTAACAGGCTTTAGTGTTAAGCAACTTCCGGAAATGTGCTTATAATAGTAAAGCTTCGTCTTTTGTACATAAATAATAGGGTAATATGTATCTGTTGCCTGATTCACCGTCCCGCAGGCTTTTCAGTTTAACTATTAATTGCCTACTTCCAACATGGTACCTGAGCAATGAAACAAACAATATTTTGTCACTTTTTGTTTGGAACTATAAATTGATCATCATTTCTCGACCCTAGTGAGTTAAATAGATCCAACAAAGAGAAGTCCCTGGTGAGACCTTGAACCGTTAATTACCGTGTCAATAGGTTTCAAGGGCACTGTTCATCATCACTGTGTTTTTAGCTTTTTTCTAGTTACAATTTGCACTTTTTGGGGGGTTTCTTATTCTTCTTGTGTGTTTTTCATGTCTAGTGAAGGATCAAAAGCGAATTTTGGTTTTACGTATGGAGGATATCGTCGTTGTGGCCAGGATAGTATGTGTTGTAGCAGTTTACTAGGTGGAAGTCGAGGCAACCTTAGACAGGGTAGTATGGGTTTTCGCTGTTTAAAAGATGGAATTCGGGGTACATTGACAAACTGCATGGGATGTATGTTGTTACTGTGGAGAGTTGGGCCATGACTTATTAGAAACTCTATTGCAGACCCTTAAGGTCAGCCTGAGGAGGGGACTCCCATCTATATTACATGGACAAGTCCAAAATACTGTAGATGAACAGTGTTTCTCGATTTGACATTTTGACACAATGGATGAGATGGAGTGGAGGGTAGGATTGACCGGCTATCTCCCTCTCTCTAGCCCTCTCTCTCTCTCTCTCATTCTCTCTCTTTCTCTCCTTACAAAACCTAAAAATAGAAATAAAAAACCTTAGATAAAAATAGAAATTAAAAACTTTAGAAATTGAAAAAAAAATGAAAAATAAACATTTTGTTAATATTCATAAATTATCTGGTACTAAATATGATATACTAAAAACTATCATGTTGGAGGATATGAAGTAAAACAAAAGTATTTAAATATTTTTAAAT
>JAOTQG010131318.1:0-20327 GCA_025631175.1 Iris virginica
TGAAACAGAACCGAACCGAACCGAACCGGTTAAATGTAACGGTTTGGTTCTCGGTTTTAGCTTGGAACTGCACCGAACCGAACCGTGCCCACCCCTACTTTCTCTCCCTCCTTCTCTCTCACAGTTTTCGTCACACACATGCACAACTATATATTTTTTTGTGATTTTTGAAGATTATATGGTGTGTTTGGAATTGCTATGATTTTTTTTGAATTTATATGATTATTTGTGAATTTTTATTATATTGTTTTGAATTTATATAATTATTTGTGTATTTATATAATTTGTTTTTAATTTTCTGTAATACTATAAAGCTAATATGAATATTATAAATCTAAAATTATAAAAATAAATTATAAATTTGAAAATTAAAAAGTGAAATTATAAATCTAAAAATTAAAATTCCAAAATTAATAAACTGAAATTAAAAAAACATAAATTATTAAACTGAAATTCTAAAAACAGAATTAATAAAGCTAAAAGTAACGAACTGAAATTTAAAAAATTGAAATTAATAAATTAAAATTAAAAAAACAAAAATTAGTAAATTGAAATCAATAAACTAAAATTTTAAAAAACATAAATTAATAAACCAAAATTTAAAAACAGAATTTATAAAACTAAAAATTATAAACTGAAATTATAAATTAAAATTAATAATTAGAAAATAAAAAACTAAAATAAATTAATATTAATATTAACTAGGATTTACGAATTTACGTAGGATATTACACTTCAAATTGATAAAAATTAATTAAATTAAACTTAAGGCTAATGAATTGAATTAGGATTTATAAATTGATCGATGGCTTAATTAGAAAATAATAAACTAATATAATTAATGAGAGTTTATAATAGAATTAGGATTTATTGATTGGAGATTTTAAAAATTATGTAGTACTTTTAAATAGAATTAGAGTTTATTGATTGAGGATTTAAATAGTGGAGCAGGACTATCCAGTAGGGTTATTAGAGTATTGTCTGTCGCCATAGGAGTCTGAACAGCAGAAGTATCAGTCATATTGATCCGATGAAGTAAGTCAAGAATATAATTCCTCTGAGAGAGCAATAACCCTCGACTATGAGGAAGAACCTCCACCCCCAAAAAGTAAGACAAGGCCCCTAAGTCCTTGACAGAAATTTGGGGAAATAGCTAATCAATGAAATGGTGAACAACAGAAGTAAAGCACTTTGGGTTTTGGAGTACCCAAGGAAGACACAAGGGCCAGAACGAGGTTCGAGTTTGAGAGAGGTGTCTGGTCTAAGCCACGGATAGCAGAGACAACCAAAGACACGAAGTTTGGAGTAATTTTTCTGAGATTGAAGTAGGACACTATATGGAGATTGCATTTGAAGAGTAGAAGTCGAAAATCTATTAATGAGATAGACGGCAATATCAAAAGCATAAGGCCAGAATGAGAGGGAGGGCAACATGCATGAGAAGAGAAAGACCCGTTTTAGTGACATGATGATGACGACATTCAGAGTAGTCATTATATTCGGGTGTATGTGGTGGAGTAGTGAGATGAGTAACACCCTGAGAGGCAAGATATATGAGAGGCTAAGACAATGACTTCACCACCATTATCAGAGTAGATGAAAATATCATGCAGATTAGATTTTCGGCGCATAAGATATAGCCACGTGTATTTAGAGTAGTGATCAACTGTGATAATCGATTTTTTTAAAATAATAATATAAATAATTATTTATTTTTATGATAATTATTTATTATGATCGAATTTGTCCATTTTTTTTTTACTTTTAACTATTCAGTTAGTTCATTTTAAAAAGGGTTTGAAATAAGAGGGGGTTTAAGTGAGTAAGTACTGATTTATTGGACTTGAATTGAAAGAAGGATTTGCATTATAGGGGAGTAGGTTCTGTGTCATACTTGTATCTTGCTGGGTCGGTTGATGAGAGAGAGATCTTTGCCTTCTTTTCACTGACAAAGAGAGTGGGAGAGAACATGACATAGGAGAAAACTTGAAGAAGCAGAGTTAGGGTTTTGAGGGAGGATCGATCGCTAGAGAGAAAGGAGAGGAACATTAAGTGAGAGAGAGAGAGAGAGAGAGGGAGGGAGGGAGGGAGGGAGAGAGAGAGCGAGAGGGAGAGAGAGAAGAGAAACGAAGTAGCGAGTAGCGACTGGAGAAGGAGAGACTACCTAAAATCGAGAGGGGGGTAAGATCGGAATAGTAAAATCGTACGAGTTTACGAACTTCCTAAAATTAAAAATTATCACACATAATATATATATATATATATATACCAACATAAATATAACAACAATCATAACATTGATAATTAAAAAAAAAATTAAACATTGATAAAAAAAACACAAACATAACATTTTCAAAGTAAATAAAATATCCGACAATAACAAACAACTAAAAACTAGCTCAAAAATGGATTTGGCAGGTACTCCTTGTCAAAAAGGAAGTAAATACTCCTTGTCAAAAAGGAAGTAAAAACTCCTTGTTGTGTTTAACAATAAGAAACAACTAAAAACTAAAAGCTCTTTGGCAGTTACTCCTTGTCCACTAGCATTTTTCCTCTTTCTAACAGCAGCAGAAGAAGACATTTGGGCTTCAGCCAAAAAGGGATCGACTCACTTACCTCTGAACCAGCACAGAAAATCGACCAGGAGAGAGGATAGGGCTTGCTGATAGGTCACGGGATTCCTTTTCTGCTGGGATTCCTTGGCCGACTGAACTGGGATTGTAATCGCACGCTAGATTTCCTCGAGCGACTGGTTTGGAATGGTAATCGCTCGACTAAATTAGGCCTAGGGCTTTTACTTTGCAAATGGGTTGGGGTTTAAACCGGATCCGACCCGTTTCCATGAGTTTCGGCCCAATTTAAGACCCGTGAATTAAAATCAGTAGAATCAAATGGGATTCTACCGATTCCATACGATTCTACCAAGCAATCTTATCGATCCTGCCCCAGATACGATCCTAAACCGATTTATCAAGATTTCACTACCTAGGATCGTAAATCATATGATTTTACGATTAAAATCCCGATTGTGACTACCACAAAGGCTGCAAATAGAAGGATAGATGCTGAAAAAAGAAATGAATCCTTAGAAGGCCGGCCAATAAAGGAGAGAATTCCCAGAATTTTATATATTATTTGTCTTTTGCAGGATACAACCTAGGATTTTCAAGGCCTAAAACGTGCCAGAGTTCATGAGCAAAACAGGCTGGACTGACTTTCAGACTACATAGACTTGGGAAACACCAAAAGACACATACCACTTGACTTCTAGAACAAAACAATGCATTTGGAAATAAGGGCAGCTTCCAGAATTCAAAAGAAAATGAACTTATCACAAATACTCCAGATTTCTGCATTTGCGACCACTCGGAACCCCTTTCCTCAACCAACCCGCCACACCCTTTCTCTTCCCCCATCTATTTTCTCTCTTAAGTAACAATCCATCACAAACCCCCTTCCCATTCATCTTCCTCCTCTCTCTCATCTGCCATTTCTTTCTCTTTTTCTTTTTTTTTTGACAAAAGAAGAATATCATTGATAGAGAAAGAGATTATAAAGAAGGCGAACAAGAAGACTGCACAATGATTTCCACAAAAGCGAAATCGAAAATTCTTGATTTCTGAAAATACGAGAAGTCCTTTCAATTCGAAAGTTCCACAACAGGCTTAACACGGCACACCCCGCAACAAAGAAGCATTCTTCTATCACCAAAACCCAATTGCCTGCATAATGCAGATTCACCCCGCAGCCCAAACAACATGCATCAAAGACTCCAAGCCATAGGGCAATGCATAACCTAATGCTCGTGAAACTCGCTAGATCTTATACACATAACACACATATCTGGAGAAATATATGTTTGTATCCATGAGCTTAGTGGAGATGGTATGGGGGCCTTAAGACGAAAAATGTACAACCAATTAAATTAAACATTATATTTATATTCTTGTTTTTATAACTTCTTTTCCCCGTTCTAAGATTTAAGATTTGAGATCTGTTTGGTTGTGATGCGGTTTTGAGATTTAGTTGTCGAAGGTGGAAGAGGGATTATTGAAGCTAGATTATTATTAGGCTAGCAACGCCAATTAGCGGTTTGAGGGTAGGGAACTCGAAGCATCTTTGTTATTTTCTACTAATGGTTACACATAAGATTGTAAGCTTGGCTTGAGTGTGTGTACAAAAATACTTTGGTAATCAATTGTTTGGTGAGGGGTGGTAGTGACGCTGATGATTAGGTAAAGAGGAGAGAACGCGCAAAACATGCACAGGTTTAGGTGCCAATTCTACCTCCCACTTGACCAAGGGAGTAAAGTTCTTATTTTACCCCTAAAAGGTTGTCATGCGAAGCATACTTGACAAAACAAAATGATGGGAATCATCTATTTTTGGATAAGAGGGCCGAAGCGAACACCATATGGGAGTTAGCACGATAAAGGTGAAAGAAACAAAGACATGGAGCCGAGGGAATAGGGGGAAAGTTAGGAGGATAAAAGTGTTCTTTTCCCCAACATAGTATGTTACCCGGACACGGATAAAAGGATAGGATACCGGTACAGATCCGAGTATCGGGTGCAGCAATGGGTACAGCTAAAAAGTATCCAAAATTAGGTACGGGGATCGTTCTTTCGAAATTACAAAAATTGTATTTTATAGTTATATTTCATTTGTCATTAAAAATATAAAGCTATACTGTATTTTATAATTAAATTTCAAGTGTGCCCTAATTACACAACTCTCTCTCTCTCTCTCTCTCTCTCTCTCTCTCTCTCTCTCTCTCTCTCTCTCTCCCCCCCTCACCCTGCCATAGTTGTCCCATCTTCCAACCTGTCGATTTTGATCCAGTATCTGGACACATACTTGTGTCATGTCGTGTCGACATGGGTATATGGCGAAAATTGAATTATCTAGCTAACATAGTGCCCAGCATACCAAGCTATCCACTTATTAAGAAGTTTGATGGGCCCAGATAAGCATGTGATTGGGTTCCTATAGAGATAATTTGTTGGGCGTTGTAGACGAAAGGGGGTAAACAGATATATATATATATATATATATATAAATAGGTAGTTGAAAATATGTTTCTTCCTCCTATGCTATAGCTAAGGCAACATCGTGAGAGACATCGGATTAGTGTACCGATTAACACTTGGTCCCATGGTATCCCCTTTCCTAATGGGAGGTTACGGATTCAAGTCCCATCTGAAACACTATTAAGGAGATGCTATATCTTGTTGAAGATATCTCCCGACTGTATACCCTCGTTGTTACTCTTGTAAGACCTACTTAATAAATAATATGGGTTGGGGTAACTTCTTTTTTTAAGTGAAGTTGAACATGTTAAGATGGGTATCCGCTATAACAAGGAAAGACAAAATTTGAAACTACACATATTCATGAGCTGGTGAAATCATCCCAATCGAAGATAATATGAGGGAAAATTCGTTAGGAAAATTTAGACATCCACAACGTAGCCACTTCGACCATAGGTTAGGAAGTGTGGCACATATTATTAAGTAACCAACCGGTATGGAAAGACCAAATTAAATAGCATCAATACGGAAACCCGGATACAAATGCCAGTCGCGTGTCTGATGACCTGCTGGATATAAATTAAATGGGAAGAAGGATTCTTGTAGCTAACCCCAAGTAATTTGTACAAACTAAAATTTAAGCTTTTATTAACATACCAATGACCACTTGGTCTAGTGGTATCCCATTCTCTTATCTAACGAACAGCTCAAATCTCGTCAGAGACAGAGTGTGAAGACACTATATCTTGTTGAAGATATCTCCCGGCTTTAAGCCCTACTTGTTACTCTTGTAAGTCTTACTTAATAAAGAATAAGCTTAGGGGTAAGGTCAATGTCCCCTCCAACCTTTTTATTTTAAAAAAAAGGAGCTTTTACTAACATGCTAAATCTTTTTGTTTTATGCTCAATGTTTCTCTTCTTGTGGTCATCCCGACTTTTATGCAACAAAACAAGGGTGTAAGTCAATTGTTAAGGATATATGCACACTTTTCATGGAAACTTCTTTCATCTAAATATTGTTGCTTGATGGTAGAAATCATGAGTATTATCGAGGAGTACAATTCACACTTAGTCAACAAACTCGTGTTGTGAAATGCAGTGAACTCCCTTGTGGTGTGGTTTTACGAGGAGTAAAAGTAATGTCTTTATGCATTTACTAAGGTGACACCGCACTCATTTTCGTACTCTCATGTTATGCAAAAAAGCTAGTTACACAGGGAGAAGAGAGCTTTTTTGAGGCTTATGTTCAAACAGGAAAACTACAAAATCTGCCACTGTACTATGATCTAACATTAAGATCCGCCATAGTACAATTTTTGGGTCAAATTTGCTACTGTCATGGAATTTTGTCAGTAAAAGATTCCTTCGCACTAACACCCGTTAAAAAACTAATTGAGATGATGACTGGGCACCAAATGGACGTCTAATGTGATCCAATAACTGAGTTTCCTTCTAGAAATGGAATGAGGAATAAATTATAGACTTCAATCTTTCACAAAATACTCGTATCCATACATAAACAAATTGTCATAAATTAAGATGCAAATTAACATATGAAATAGAGACTTATGATTAGGGTTTGTAGCAAAGTATTTCAAATTTCCCAAATGTGAAAAAACAGAGTCCTCGTGACAACAATAAATCCATCTGTTGAGCACAAAAAATTTCAAGCCCTAGGTTGCATCTCCATCCCTCCAATTTCTTCTCATATTTTGATTTGTGCAAAAGTTAAGTGAGAAATGAGTTTTGACAATTCAACTTGGAAGAATGGCTCTAATCAATACGACGTCATTTTAGCAAGTGTGTAGGGTCATATTTGATATTGTTTCATTTGGTTATCCACATCAGATATCCATTTGGCACCCAGTAATCATCTCAGTCAGTTTTCAAAGGGGCATTGGTGCAAAAACTTTGCAGCCGAGATCTTCTCTAAAGCGGTAAATTTGACGAAAAAACAGTACCATAGCAAATCTGATTGTTAGAACATAGTATAGTGGCAGATTTTGTAGTTTCCCCATGTTAAAACATTTGAAAAACTTCTTATTCCTGTTCCTGATATAAACCTAGAGCGGACAAAATCCATGTAGAAAACACTGCATCAGGAATTCACTAACTTATACAGCTAAGACATCTCAATCTAAACATCTATCAAATAACCGACATTCCAACCATGATATGTGAGGTTGTGACAGCTTACCAGTCCATATTTTGCAAGTTCAGAGTCTCATTTAGAAATAAATTGCTCAATGCATGGCAAACATTCCAGCGGACCTGCATAACAAAGCCCAAGGGATAAGTATGTTAAACATTGAACAAAATAGGCCGTTACAGAACCTAAACACAACAATTGTTTCTGTCTACAATGCTGACAAGGATTACCTTCACATTTCCAGTAGTAACGCATGAAAGAAATGCCTGTACCATTCCTTCCAACCAAGGTGAATCTTCTGAAGATGGTGGTAGAACTGAATTAGAGGCCAGAGGACTCCCATTCTCCATTAGTTCAAAGCCTGTCCCATGTTCTTGCCTACCATTAACACTTGACAGACTTGAACACTGGACAAATCTTGAAAGATTCCCCAGAGCTCTTACAGCATTTGCTTTGACCTGTAGTTATTACAAGCAGGAAATAACATTTAAAAGAAGGATAAAGAATAATGAAATAAGGAGAGAGATTTCCGGGTTATAGATTTGAGTTAAGTGTACCAATAGCAGTACTAAGTTCCAAACCGATAGAATAGTGTGTGCCCCTCATGGCTTTTGTTAATCCCACAAGGACGTAACTTTGTCAGCAAAGTTAGCGACTCACATTAAATTCCCAACTATTATGCAAGAGCAACTTGGCTAAAGAATTAAACATCCAAAACAACTTGAAAGGAAATGAGTATGCAAGTAGCTAGAATAACAAGGTCTAAGTCTAACTACATTCGACAGCAAGAATAAGAAGTTCCACATCTAAACCATAAGCATGGAAAAGCACTTGAGGTGATGGCATCAGGTTAAGGTTTTTAATTTCATTTTTTCGGGGAAGGGTGCAAAGAATCAATGTATACGAAGCTGAGTATGTAATTGACAAATCACAAGCCTACACATGTTTACCTTGTCATTATCCCTTGTCAGCCGCAAAGAACAGTTGATCAACACAGAAGTTAGCCTAGAGCAATCCTTTAGATCTATCACGACAAACAGAGAACCTGAATAAAACAGAAATAATTGCAACATAAAATAGCTTAAAGATCATTCACATAAACTTTAATCCCACCTAAACATATTTTGAGGGTATATCCACTAAAACAATGACGGAGTGAATCACATATGTTAGCTAATGCCCAGGATGCTGTAATACGGACCTGAAATAAACACAGTTTATCTAGATCTAAATTAAATGAATAAGCCGACAGAAGAATGCATAAATAAACATGCGTAAAGGCAAAACAGAGTCATATAGACAGTAGTGGAAACATTACCGATACCAATGGATCGCGAGAGTTGACTTCAGCAGCATGAATAAACTTGCCAAGAATCTCTGCACTATATAATTGGAACTACGTGTGAACCTTTTATCAGCAAGTCACAATCAAACTTTTTGGAGCAGATAGAATGTAATAAGAATAAGGCAATCTTATCATTTTTATGGTCAGGTCATAGAAATTCATTAGTCAATGCAGATAAGCTTTGTCATAAGGGAACAGTATGCTAGACCAATTGTATTTCGTATGGTCAGTCCTCTGAAGTAACAAAGTATTTTTCCTTTTGATTTCAATAGGCAATTAAAATAAACTGCAAGTGCTCGAGAAAGAGAGCACAAAAAGTGCAGAAGACATGTCATGGCCCATCATGCACCAGACTATGACAAGCTAGCAAACGAATGCTGGCCTATAAACGTGGTCATGCCGTTAGAGTATATGTTTGAAGGCTGCTGCTTTGCTTGACAGTGCACTAAGATGAGTACCCCCAATGTAAACTGTGAGCATACTTTGTCTTCTACACCTAATGGATACTTACTTAGGAATTAGAATAGGCTATATCGGCTAAAATATTACAAGTTTGAATCACCACCAGCATAATTTTAGCAATATTTGGACATCATCTTCAAGAGAAAGCTGATAATCACTTTAAGGATTATAAGAAGAAAGCTTGGCACAAATATAATGGATGTTATTAGAGTCATTCATTTGGCTTATGGGCTTGCCACGTATTTGGCCAAGTAACTGGAATATATACCGTGGCCTTTAAGTAATACATATGAAGGGATCTATTAGCAATACGCCTGAAGAAATATAAATCTCTCCCTCTCCCCCTGCCTCCTTCCCTCCCTCTCCCTCTCTCTTTCTCTCTCTTTGTATCATTACGACATGTCCCAGAGCTAATTCACTGATACACACATCAAAGAAAATCCCGAAACCTGGATGACATCAACATCAGTGCACTGCTGATGTCACTGTTAGGAGACATACATGGATGACATACCTGATTGAGCAGGATAGATAACTGGATGCAACATACTAGAGTAGGGTTTACTTCAGAAGGAGATGACACCACCAAAGCAGTTTGCAGCCCGAGGGGCAATTTTTTTTTTTTTTTTTTTGACAGTGCTGGAGAGATGTAGTACAGTGCCTTTATGGCAATAAATGGAAGTGATTTTGATGCATTTGGAGGTCAAACATTGACCCCTCTGGATCTCACGAATTTGGGCATGTCTGAGTTACACAGTCCACAGGGCCCAATTGAGCTGATCCTAACTCGCTTTGTGCCATTTTCAATGGGTCGATGCCGATACTCAGGTAGTAGTATGTTTCCCCATTATTTTGACCTTGACTGGATCTCACAGATTTGACATGTCGGCTACAGCCTCAATGACCGACAAAAGTGGTCTCGTCACATGAAGGTAGTTGGTTCATGTTTTGCCCTGGCTTAACTCTTTTATTTTCAACGTGTCGATGCTGGTACCCAAGTGAGTAGTATGTTTCTCCATTTTTTTTGACCTTGACTGGATCTCACAGTTTTGACATGTGTGTTGGCTACGGCCACAATGACCGACAAAAGTGGTCTCGTCGCATCAAGGTAGTTGGTTCATCTTTTGCCCTGGCAGATACCCTGGTACAAGTGATGATATGGTGTCAAATATTTAGCAAGTTCAATACTGAATACTTGCATCCCCACGGGCACGGTCGGAATTGGTGATCAAAATTTTAGGTCAGTTTGGCTTTTTTTAGGGCCGAGATGAACCATGTAAGCACAAGTCGTCCTTTTCACTTTCGTACGACTTTTCAGTTGCTATGGGAGTCGAGTTGGTAACCTGTAATCTTAGCGCCTGTTCAGCGATATATTTTTCACTGGCTCAATCTCACTCTTGCAATTCCCACAGCCCGTATAGGCCGATGTCCATTTAAATTTATTTTTTATGGGAGGAGGGGCGCAAAATTGAAATCTTGTGCATGTGTCTTTACTCCTACAAATATCGGATTCCAATCAAATGTCACATAGTTTTTCATGTATGATGCCTATGCGTCCAAAGAGGTGGTCCTGTCACATTTTGAAGCTGTTTCGGCCATTTTCATGGCCGCATGGTGCTCCCCTGTTAGCACAATGATTTTTTAAAAAGTTTGATTCATCAAGGTAATCTCATATGCGATGCCAGTAGCCCATGTGAACCAACGGAAGTAGTCCTATCTAAGGCCATGATTGGCTGGGTCGTTGGTTGAGTGCCTGAGTTGGGAATAACCACCACTATGATATCGTGCCAAATTCTGCCCCTAAACTCCTGAAACATTCTTGTGCAATACTTGTAACCCATTTGAACTTTGTGAATGTACATGGTGATCACTCTTTAAACCACTCATGTTCACCCATGTTTTGTATCTCCATCCAGTAAAGTTTGACCGAATTGGCTCTAGTGTAACATCAATCGACCTAATTTATAGAGGACAGCAATTATACTGTTGCATACAATATTCTCCAATGCTTTTTCTCCTTAAGCCATCAAAATAGCGTACGATAATAAAAGGTCACATATCTGCCCAATTACAGCTAACTAAAACCAAGGCAGCCTAATTGCAAACAGTCCAATTACTTAGATGAACCCAGATCGCACCAGATCTAAAAAAGAAATCCGATGCCGACCAGTGAACACATAAAACACCAGTACTGATGATATATTGCTACTGAAAACATGAAATACCTGAAACCTTGTAGATCTGACAGCTAGGTTTCCAATTACACACCAGAAAAACCACGCACATGGACATGGCTAAAAAGTATCCAAAAGTAGTATACGGGTATGGGGATCCCGTCATCCAAAATAAAAAATCATATATTATATGAATACAGTATTTTCCATTCAAGAAATAATTTAAAACATGTAATATACTTGTATTATGATTTCATTTTAGTAGATAGTTGTTTTGGTCACTGAAGTTAGACAATGAACACAATTTAGTTGAACCAAAAAAAAAAATGAACAATATTCGAATAAAAAGATTAAACAGCAATATCCGAAAGTTTACATGCACAATGTTGAAATAAAATGATCAAGGGGTAAAATGTAAAGTCATATAGTTGTCTTATCAACAAGCTCTTAGTACGCTGCCTCTCTCTCTCTCTCTCTCTCTCTCTCTCTCTCTCTCTCTCTCTCTCTCTCTCTCTCTCACACACACACACACACATGCCCTTGCCATACTCGTCATCCCATATGCCGAATTTGACCCGTGTCCCGTGTCGGCATCAGGTTCTTGTCATGTCGACATGGTCTTTGGCCAATTTTGAAGGGTCTGGGTAACATAGGCTACGGTTATAGGCTTGCCAAAAGCTAAGCTTAACCTTACAAAGGCAAAGACCATTGTGCTGAGTCAACCACTGAGGTGCATTCAACAATTTCACGAAAGCATGCTTCCGGTCACCTAGTGAGATGACAGGTTGCTATTTGATCCAAAATATTTACTTCTATCCTTTTTCTCACGTTATGGAATGATATTTGATATGTGCTTTCAATTTTTGATCTTGAATCAACTGATTCGAACTCCAAGGAAATCGTTTGAAATACCTCTTAAAAACTTGTGGAAAGCATGCAATGACACCTATGGAACGACAAGCAGCTGATCTAACAGATGGAACCTCATCATTAAGAGCAGCATTGATCTACAAATATCACAAAAGTCCACCAGATAAATAAATTAAATTAAAGTTTTATAGAGCTGCTTTATGTAACTTCCAGATAGATAGCAACAGAAGACGAAATAAACTTAGAATAAGACTTACCGAGTGAGTTACAATGTAATCCTGTTTATCAGTAGGAAAAGAAAAGAAAATGGCTGATGTTATTCCCGCAAAACACGTAATTGAGGAAGCCCGCACCTTCCAGAACAAGGAAACAGCATTAGAGCTATGGAAATGCAAAACCAGCAACATTTCTGCACATTATACCAGAATTACAAAAATAACTTCACTCGCTTACCAAAGCAGGTTATCGAATCAGTCAATCCACTTTATAACAAGCATACTCACAGTCTCACACATAGATTTACAGAAAACTAAAAACAGCTACAGAAGTGTTGCAGGGTCAAGTCCAAATCCAGACCATAAGTAATAAAACAGGTGATCCTGATGCGCAAGCAGTCTATTCTGCAAGATAGGTGCCAGTTTAATAGGGACTTTTAGTAATTAAGGCTTATACTCACGAATTGATTACTAAGGTATAATGCTTAGAATGTTTCCCTTTTATTGTTCTAGGATCTAAATTCAATTTATAAGATGTTTTAGACACGTTCAATGCGAGATAACATAATGGAGAAGGCATAAGATGGTTTAGACAGGTTCAATATGTACCAGCAACGCACCAATGCATCAATATGAAAGAATGATATGGCAGGAGTAAACTAACATGAACAAATTTACCGGAATAACAATTTGATAACAAGTGAGAAGAAAGCACCCTAGATATATGTGAGGTGTTGAATATCATCGACTACCTTTCTTGGAATCATGTAACCAGGCCCGGGTACGGTTGCAGGCATTTGACTTGCCGAAAAGCTAGGATTTTACACTATAAGTGTCAATCTTCCACACCCATTTTATGTTGTGTCATTTTGACATGGGTACTTAGAGTGAATAAAGAGTCCATATTATAGAGAACAACATGAAACCAAGTAAAGGGTTTTGGGCCGCAGCTTCATGGACTTTGTCTTCCAAAATGTACGTTCATCTGTTCTTTTTACATATGTAGCAGATAGGTACTCCCTCCATTCCACTTGAAGAAGTAATGGCAGAAGCGTACAGAATTTCAGAAATAAAAGAGAAGACGAGAGAGGAATAACACACAATTGGCTAAAAGCTCAACTCAAATACAAGATTAACTCTAAATAAGTCTGAGGCATTACATCTCTATTTATAGGCTGAACTATTTTCCTAATAACACTAGGACTGACATAATTAAACTAGTATGACAATGAATAGGAAAACAACTAGTTACTATAATTAAACTAAAACGACATGGAATAGGAAAACAACTATGTTAGGAGTAATAGGAAGTTAGTTGGTTGTATATCATTTATGTCAAGGGGGCTTAGTGTAATGTTTGTATATGGGTAGAAATAGGGTGTATGTAATGTTTTAATTCATTGAGTAATATACACAGAAAAGATTTCTCTCTCAGTCAGCTCTCTCTCTCTCTCTCTGACCTAACTTGGGCCAAATCTGACTAACTAATTACTAACTAACAGACTTTTCTAATTCATAAAAGGAACTAAATAATAATAATAATACTAATTTACCAAGGACACTTATTAACGGACCAAAAGGCCTTGTTCTTCGGCTTTAGTGAATCTTTGTCATGCATCAACTCTCCTCAGCTGAAAAGAACTCGACTTAGAAGCAGGATCAAGAATTCCTTTCTCGTTAGAAACACGATGAATAACCAAAGACTTCTTCAAATTCAAAGGTAGCATATTTGTAGCACGAGTAAGAGTGTATTTCTTGTCGCCTTTAACAAAGGAATACGTATTGGCATGTTCAGAATGTTGCACATCAGGATCCCATATCCATATGTGTCCCAAGAGTATATGAAAAGGCTTGAGTGGTAGAACATAACACATAACCGATTCAGGGGGAAATCACTATGCACTGCTTATTCAACCTTAGCTTTGAATTATTAATCCAAGCAACATCACAAGGTATCAGGTGTGGTTGCACTTCTAGTCCTAGTTTCTTCATGGCTTCCTCATAAATAAAGTCAGCACAATTACTGGTATCAATGACTAATGAGCACAACTAACCTTAACAAGTTATTCTTGTTTGGAAGATTTTTTTCCCTTTGTTGGAGAGGATCATTCTTTGACTTGTTGACAAGAAGAGGGCGAATAACTCCCAGATAATCATCGTCAAGATCATCAGCATTATACGTAGGGATGGCAACGGGGCGGATAACTCCAAAACCGAACATGCCCAAAAGAATCTCACATTCTGCTCCGACCCGCCCCACCCTGCACTTGATAAAACCCAATCCCGTCCCGCCCTGCCCCGTCAACATCCCTTAAAACCCAAATTAGTTCATAACACTATTTGGAGCGGGATGGGTTGGGCGGAACCTTGACCCGACCCCGACCAGATTTTAGAAAAGTATGAGAAAATCAGGTTTTCTGGGGAGGGGCGTCTTCGAGTTCGAATCGGGTTTCGAAAAATTGCAATCCCTAGTTATACGGAAGACCTTGCTTGGCATCCACAAAAGTTCGCTCACTCCTAGAGAGGGTTGTTGTATATGACGACGTTTTTCCCTTTGCTGAATTTTCCTTTTGCAATTCCTCTCCTAATTGAACTGCTTTAGCCAAGGTAAGGAATCAACTTGCTGCAAGCTTAGAAGAGATTCTGGAATCAAACCCACGACGACACATAGAAATCATCACATCCTCGATCCATGGAAATTGAGCTCTAGTGGCAAGGGAATAGAATAATGAAGTATACTCGTCAATTGACTTAGAACCTTGCACCAAATTAGTGAGCTGAACATAAGCTCGATGTTGGTAATCTGGAGGAACGAGGTGATGCTCCATGGCAGCTTTCATATTTCCCCACCTGCTATCGAATTTGTTTGTACCGAGTCCACCAAATACGAGCATCTCCCTTTAATTTGGCTTCAGCAAAGAACAACTTCCTTCCATCGATCAAGTTATAGGAACGAAAGAGCATCTCCAAACTATGCAGCCAATCATGATAGACTTCTGGATTACGAGCACCATGAAAATCAGCAACTTCTAGTTTAGCACCTCTATCCACATAAGTCTAACAAGGGTCTATCGGAGCTCGTCGAAAAGGTTGTGCTTTGGGAGTAACAATTTCGTCATGAGGGGGACAATTGATAGAAGAGTCATCTTCCAAGATAGGATCTTTACCTTTCATGGCTACGATGAACCTGTTCAAAGTTGCGGTAAGCTCATCAAATGAAGTACTCATTGATTTTAAATCATTGGACACACTTCTGTTCACCGCATGTTGCTCTTCCATGACTTTGTCCACCTTTTTGTCGACATCCGCAGCATTCACCATGGTTGAAGTTTAGAAAGACACTAATAAGGAAGAATGATGTCCAGACTGATAATAGAAAAAGAAAGACATTTTTTCTGGTTTTTTTTAATATACTAAAACAGAACTACAAAATAAAAGGCTGTTAGTCGGGTACGTTATTGGAAGGATCAGGATCAGATAGTTTTAGGAAGAATCAGGTTCAATTAGGGGCTATTTTGAAAACTAAAAAAGCCTGGGGTGTTATGCTCTCATCTAGAAAGAATGAGGGGTTGTTTTGTAAGAAACAGAAAAAAGAAGTTGGAGCTACGAACGTGACAAGAACCGAAGGAAGCTTATACAATTTCAAAAATAGAACAGAAGATGAGAGAGGAGGAGAAACACACAATTGGCTAAAAGCTCAACTGAAAAATAATATCAACTCAGAATAAGTCTGAGGCATTACCTCACTATTTATAGGCTAAAGTCTTCTCCTAATAATTTTGACTAAGTGAAGATACCAAAAAGTACACACGACCTAGCGAGCATCAGAGTGCTCGATAGTAGGGTCAGGACTATTCAGAGATCAACACGTGGCAGGATATTCGGAGGATAACTCCATGGCTTGTGACTATCATCATGCTCGGCACGCGAGCAACGCAGTAGAAGACCCCTCAGCGATATAAGGGGAGGAGAGTCTCCCCTGGCGCGACGAGGACATGTGCCCGCGAGGCAGGCGCAAAATCACAAAGACCAAGGTTGTGTACGCATATCGACCATAAACCCTTGGCGATCATGTTATTAGTCAGCCTGAGGCTTAGAGAGTTCAAGTAGGAAACCACCCCATTAGTCGACGACCAACCTTGCTCGATACTTGGCGAGCAACGTGGGCGACTAACATAGCTCGACACCTTGCAAGCAACATTGATTGCCGACCTTGCTCGAGACTTTGTGAGCACGTCGATCACTCACGACACCTGAGAGTCCGTGTCAATATGGGAGAATCTTCTCTCTTTAATGCAGAATATCTCCAAGAGATACTTTCCAATTATAACTCTTATTGAGTTACCTTATTGAAGACAATCAGAATCCTTGCCAAATTCTACTTCCCGTAAATAAGGAAGGCGGTCAAGGATATCTTCTCATACAAGGAATTGGACTCCTCAAGCTCCTATATATATAAGCCCTACCCCGTAGGCACACGGTACGCAACATCTCGCCCCTAAACTCTCCAGTAAATTATCTTGCTTCACATTAAACTTGAGTCTTACTCTCACGCCGGAACGGTTTAGCAGGAAACCTCCGTGCTCTACGACAGTGTTCTTGTCTTGCAGGTTCTGTAATCGCCGTAACCGCCACCCTCCGTCACCTAGCTCGCCGCTACCCGCCGAAAAAAGTGTGCATCATCACTAAGACATAACTAAACAAGTACGACACGGAATAGGAAAACAACTAGTTACTATAACTAAACTACTACGACATGGAATAGGAAAACAACTAATTACTAAATAACACGACTTTCCTAATTCATAAAAGAACTGAATAATAATAATAATAATCCTAATTCACCAATCCCAGTTGACAATATTGCCCTCCCTTCTTGCAAGAATAAACATGAACCTCATGCCATAAGGCTTTTAAGAAACTTAAAATGTTTTCAACCGTCTTCTTTAATTTACATGTGTAGTCAAAGCGTTCCTCTTCTAGTGGGTCGGAGGTAGTTAAATTCTTCTTTATCTACCTCTCCCCTCCCCTTCGACCAACGACAAAAGCATTTTAAAATCTGCTCAATATAGTTAGTAAAGGCGCAAGGTGTGTCCGAGGCCTCGGCGCGCGATAAAGTAGAGTAGGTATTGCGAGAACCGTCGGAACGAACTAAGATCCACTAGGTATTGCTCTTAGTATGAATTTGCATTAGATTCTATTGAATCTAAGAGCAATGCCTATTATAGCTAGTTAGTTTTTACGGTTCTCACAATATTTAGATTTCCATAGGACTAAGATCCTATATATTTATATATTTATGCATATATGTGTATCTATAAGTATATGTATAAGTCAGATTTGTCCCAAGAGTTAGGTTAGAGAGAGAGATGAAAAACCTTTTCTGTGTATTACTTTGAATGAAAAAAATTACACTTACATTTCTACTTCTACTCATATACACATATTACACTAAGCCCCCTTGATATAAAAGATATACAATACTAACCCGTTATTCTCATTACTTCTAAGACTCCTTAAGTTGGAGCGAAAATATCTATCATGCTTAACTAGCTTATAATGGGAATAAAAACTCTACTAATAAGACCCTTACTTAAGACATCAGCTTATTGATCGCCGGTCTTTTAATAAGGAGTGCAAAGGAAGCCACTAGAAATCTTCTCCTTGATAACGTGCCGATCAATCTCGATATGCTTCGTTTGATCATGCTGAACCGGGTCATGGGAAATGCATATAGCTGCTTTGTGATAACTTTATAGGTCCGGTAGGTATAAATCCTAGTTCTGCAAGAAGAGAACGAGTCCACAAGAGCTCGCTCACACCCAAAGCCATAGCTTTATACTTTGCCTCAGCAATGCACCTTGCAACTACGGCTTGTTTCTTACAGCGCCAAGTTACCAAGTTTCCTCCAACCACGGTACAATAGCCCAGAAGTGGATCATCTATCGGCCAACGAACTAGCCCAATCAGAATCAGAATACCCTTGAGCATCTAGATGACCGTGAGGTTCATATAACATACATTTTCCTAGTGTAGCCTTCAAGTATCTCAAGATGAGATAAACTGCATCCATGTGAAGCTCACGGGGATCACACATGTATTGACCGACCACGCCAACAGCATACGCAATGTCGGGTTTCGTATGTACAAGGTATACAAGTCTCCGAACTAACCGTTGGTACCTCTCCTTATCAACCTCGGTGTCCGCTGATTTGCATCCCAACATTCCCGTATCAGATAGGAGATAAAGAACATACTTTCGTTGAGAGAGAAAGATCCTACGAGATGATCTAGCTACCTCAATTCCAAGAAAGTACCGTAACGGACCCAAGTCCTTGATTTCAATCTCAGTTGCCAACCTCTGTTTGATTGAGCTTATCTCATCATCATCATCATCACATGTCACAATGATGTCATCGACATTCACAATCAAGACTGTGATCTTTCCCCCTTGTCTCTTGACAAACATGGTATGATCAAAATTACTCTGTTTAAACCCGAACTTGATCATATTACTGTGAAATCTTCCGAACCAAGCTTTAGGAGATTGTTTCAGCCCATACAAAGTCTTCTTGAGCTTACAAACTTTGCCTACTGTGATTGTGAGACGAGAACCCAGGAGAAAAATCCATATAGACCTCCTCCTCTAAGTTGCCATGCAGGAAGGCATTCTTCACATCCAGCTGCTGAAGATTCCATCCTAAATTTGCGGCACACGAAATTAGGATTCGAATCGAGTTCATTTTGCCAACAGGAGCAAAGGTCTCCTTATAGTCAATCCTATAAGCCTGTGTGTATCCCTTGGCAACAAGTCTTCCCTAATACCGTTCCATTGACCCGTCTGGCTTATACTTTACCGTGAATACCCACTTACATCCAACAGTTTTCTTGCCCGAAGGAAGAGTCGAGAGATCCCACGTGCCACTCTTCTTCAGAGCATTTATCTCTACAATCATAGCATTCTTCCACTTTGGATCAAGTATTGCCTCTTCCCAAAAGTGGAAACAAATGCACGATAGGAAGGAAAAACAGAATCATAAGAAACAAAATTAGAAATAGAATGCTGAGTGCATGTTCTAGCACCCTATGTAATAGCTATGGGAAGATCAAGATCAGTAGGGTTACTAGTTGTATCGGAGGAAGGAGCAACTAGGGGCGGACTAACTTTCGGATCAGATAATTGAGGGGGAGAACTTTCTATCAGACAATTGAGGGGGTGAAGTAGCATTTTCGTGTATTCTGCGGGAGTATGTCAACAAATCTGGCCTAACAAGTCTGCCAACCGGTTCCATATTAGCAGGTTCATCCCTCTCCTCGTCTAGGAGAATCCTGAGGTTCCGAAGGTACAACAGGAATAAAAACAGGAACAGAAGAACACTACATGTTCATTCCTTCATTATCCCTCTCCTCCCGTAGGGGTGAACAAGAGTCTGAAGAGTAATAAGGGGTCGACTCCCAAAAAGTGACATCATGACTAGCAAAAACTCTACGAGTGGGAGGATGATAACATTTGTATCCCTTTTGAGTTGGAGAATATCCGATAAAGACACATTTAAGGGCACGAAGATCTAATTTTCTACGCGAAGGAGCAGAGTTATAAACAAAAAAACACATCCAAACACCCAAAGTGGTAGAGGGTGTTTTGAAGTGTTACGGAGAAAAGATGCAGGAGTCTTAAACTTGAGAACAGTAGAGGGAAGACGGTTTATTAAATATGAGGCAGTAAAAATTGCATCGCCCTATAGAAAAACTATAAGCATGCATAGTAAATATAAGGGACCTAGCAACCTCTAACAGAAGACCATTCTTCCTCCCTGCTACCCCATTTTGCTCGGAAGTTTTGACACAAGTTATTTGATGAACAATGCCATTGGAAGACAACTAAGACTCAAAATCCCTCTCAGTATACTCTGTACCATTGTCGGTACGTAAAACTTGGACAATAACCTGATATTGTGTATGAATCATAGTATGAAATAATTTAAAGCATTCTAACACTTCATTTTTATGACGAATCAAATAAATTCAAGTAAGACGTGTATGACAATCGATGAAAGGGACAAACCATCTATAACCAGAAGG
>JAOTQG010131429.1:0-20315 GCA_025631175.1 Iris virginica
CTCTCTCTCTCTCTCTCTCTCTCTCTCTCTCTCTCTCTCTCTCTATATATATATATATATATATATATATATATGGTTTCCACCAATTATCAATAGAGTGACGCTGGTGTATTTTCTGTAGTGTTTTGTCTAGTTTCGGTAGGGGTTTTGACTGAGTTTTGGTTAAGGTTTTGGCTGTAAATTTGGGTTGGTGTTTGGGGGTGTTGTTGGAGCTGTTGATGGTATAGTTTTGGGGCTGTTCTGGAACTGTTTCGGGGTTGTTTCGGGACTGTTTTGGAGCTGTTTTGGAGCTGTTGTCAGGGATGTTCGGCGACTGTCTTTGGAGCTGTTATGCATTTTTGAGGGTTTTTATTGTATAAGTTTCAGATTTATTTTATGCAGTTTTAAGTCTGTTTTTGAACTGTTATTAGAGCTTCTTGAAGGGCTGTTTTGGGGGCTGCTCATGGATTACTTTTGAAGTTGTTCTTACATTGTTTTGGGGCTATTTTTGAACTATTCTTAGAGCTGTTTTTCGCCGTTGTTAAGGCTGTTTTAGAGCTGTTACTCGAGCTATTTTTGAACTGTTATTCGGGTGCTAATGTGACTTAATAGTATGTTGGTTTGCAGTGTTTGGGCCGAATGATGCGCCGTCGTTGAGCATGGGTAGTTATACGGATTAGGTTGTTTTAGAGATGTACTAAAAGGCAAGGTAAGTAGGAGTGTAAATTCTTAAAGTTAATCCTAATTTGTATGGATAATGTCTAATTTTATAGAAGTAGTGTAACTAAATAATGTATGGTACTAAGTGTAATGCTCAACTGCTTAGGCACTAGTTCGAGAACTTGAAGCGTAGTTGAAGCAGGTTTAGCTTTCTTTTGAGGTAAGAAGTTACACCTCAAATAGGTTTTGCCATCTTATTCTCTATTTATAAGTTTCCATTGTATTTGTTGAAAGTATCGTTCTTGAAAACGTATGTCCAACTTCATGTTGGATTTGATTTGCCTCATTCAAAAATCATTGCTTCTACTCTTGAAAATAGTACTACATGTTCGTCTCAGATTTTAAATTGTTGCTTTTGATCGTGGGCGTAGTACTATGCATTCGTCTTAATATTGGTACATGTTTATTTTTTTTAAAATTTCTTTATAACATGTACATTTGCATTTCACTTTCATTGAAGTTATTTTGTTATGATCACTAAGTTAACAACCACATATGAATTGGGTCCTTGGGACATTTTGGCTCGTAAGACATGTTTGTACCGCTAGGAATTGCACTTAGTCAGGTTCTCCGTATATACCTTTTGATACACCTTTGGAGTTTTGTTTGATACCTCTTTTAAGGTTTTATGTTTGATAGCGAGAGATTTAAATGATAGTCTAGCGTTAGATAGGGCAGAGTGGAGGAGAGAGATTCGAGTAGCTGAACCTGGGTGGAGATCTGTAGATATAGGTTTTTGTCGGTTTTTGTTGGTTTCTTGTTTTACATTTATACTTTACACTCTTTTTACTCTTTTTTTCTTTCTTCCCCTCCCCTTCTTCTCTTCTCTTCTTATTCTTTTCTATCTTATCATTTTCTTTGAGACTTTTGGACTATTGATGGTTCATCTTAGCCGACCCCAACTAGTTTGGGATAAAGGCTTTGTTGTTGTTGTTGTTGTGATCTTTGACCCCATAGTTGATCATGGCTAGAAGTAATAGGAATAAAGGGTTAGTGTTTTATATCATTTATATCAAGGGGGCTTATTATAATATGTGTATATGGGTAAACGTAGAGATTTGTGTGTAATGTTTTGATTATGAGAAATATATAGAAAAATTTTCCTCTCTTCCTCTCGGATCTATTTTCTCTCTCTAACCTAACTCTTGTGACAAATCTGACTTGGTAGCAGAATCAAGGTTAGAGAGCTACCCATGAAAATCCGAGAACACCATGCGTGAAAGTTTCAGCTCCAACTGCCGTTGCACGCGCCGCCACATTCGTCGAAGCCACGCACCACCACCGCCGGCGCGTGGGCCACTTTCTAGAGACCAAAATTTGACAGGTTGCTCAATTTTATAAGCTAATTATACATATGTTGGTGGTGTGTCGATTCGACCTCATTTTCTGCCCTTTTTGGCTGCGGACTGACCTGGTATACGTTTTTTTCGTTTCATTTTTAGTTCTGCCCTTAAATTTCCAACTAGGTTCTGTTGTATATGGAGTGTGTATACATTTATTAGGTGTGATCTTAGGGTTGCTTAATTTTCCTTGAATTTATTTCTCTTTAACTCGAGAGAATTCCTTTGATGATTGCTATTGGGTTTCAATTTCTTTGAGAGTGCTTCTACACTGAACCACCGTGGCTGAAAAAGTTAAAATCGAGATTCTAATAGAGAAACTCACCTCAACTCAGCCCTTGTTATTAGCTCGGTGAAATTGAATGGCACAAACTATCTAGCTTGGTCGAAAGCCTGTTTGCTCTCTACTCAAACCAATAGAATGCAACGATTTATTAATGGCAGCTCAAAATTATCTGAGAAAACTGATCCGAAGTTTGATGATTGGATATCGAACATTGTAATGGTCAAAGACATGGCTCTATAACTCAATGAAACCTAATATCCGTAAGAGTTATTTTTTTCTCAAGACCGCTCATGAGGTTTGAAGTTCGGTAGAGAAAACATATTCATATTCTAGAAATTGTTCCAAGATATATGAGATCAGGTTGAAGCTGAAGTAGATGTCAGATGTCGTAATCAGGAGGAAATCGTCAACACAGTCCTCACTCATCAGCTTTAGCGGGCTCTCCTACATCTAGTAATGATCCTATAACATCACTGATCCCGTCTCAGATGACAGCTATCCGCGATTTGCTATCTACTCCTTCCACTTCCACCTTTTCTCAGCCCTCTTCTCACTTTTTCTACTCGGGTATGGCTTTCGCATCGAGCGCCTTTTCTCAGCCCTCTTCTCACTTTTTCCACTCAGGTATGGCTTTCGCATCGACATCTATAGAATCTTCTAGCTCCTTGGTCATTGATTCCAGTGCTTCTGATCTTATGACACATTCTTCTAACTTGTTTAGCTCATATACATCTCAACATGATTCAATTCGCATTGCCGATGGATCCCTTTTGCCTATTTTTGGAAAGGGTTATATTCGTTGTTCTTCAAAATTAATCTTTAACTTTGTATTGCATGTTCCATCCTTTACCTCAAATCTTATATCTGTTAAGCGTCTTACCGAGTCTCTATATTGTTCTGTGACACTTTTTTTCATCTCATTGTATTTTTCAGGACATAGCGACCGGGCAGACAATTGGTGCGGATAAAGTTCACAATGAATTCTATGTCTCGGAGAATGGCTCTACATCTCCACCTATAGCCCGCCAAGTATCTACTAGCTCTACTTTAAAGTCTTTACGTTCTTAGCATAGACGTTTTGAACACCCTATTTTTGGTGTTTTGGAACATCTCTTTCCTACTTCAACTAAATAATGTAGTAGATCTGATTTATCTTTTTGTGAACCATGTCAACTAGCAAAATACAAACGTTCCAGTTATCCTATTAATAATCAAAGGAGCACAACTCCATTTTTTGTTATTCATTCTGATGTTTAGGACCCATCTCGAATTACTGATCATTCTGGTTATAGATGGTTTGCCACTTTTATCGATTGTCATACACGTATCACTTGCATTTATTTGCTTCGACATAAAAATGAAGTGTATGAATGCTTTAAATTATTGCATAGTATGATTTATACACAATATTAGGGTGTTGTCCAAGTTTTACGTACTACCAATGGTATGGAATATACCGAGGGTGGTTTTGAGTATTAGACTTGTCTTCGAATGGAATTGTTCACCAAATAACTTGTGTCAAGACTTTCAAGCAAAATGGGGTAGCAGAGAGGAAAAATAGTCATATGTTAGAAGTTGCTAGGTTTCTCATGTTTACTATGCACGTTTCTAGTTTTTTATGCCTCCTATTTAAAAAACCATCTTCCCTCTACTGTTTCTCTAATTTAAGACTCCATCTTTTCTTCCGAACACTTCAATACACCCTCTACCACTTCGGGTGTTTGAATGTGTTTGCTTTGTTCACAACTCCGCTCCTTCGCGTGAAAAATTAGATCCATGCGCCCTTAAATGTGTCTTTATTGGATATTTTTCAACTCAGAAGGGGTACAAATGTTATCATCCTCCCACTCGTAGAGTTTTTGTTAGTCATGATGTCACTTTTTGAGAGTCGACCCCTTATTACTCTTCAAGCTCATGTTCTCCCTTTCGGGAGGAGAGAGATAATGAAAGAATGACCAAGGACTTTTCTTCTGTTCATGGTACTATTCATGTTTTTATACCTCAAGATTCTCCTAAACAAGAGGAGAGGGATGAACCTCTTAATGTGAAACCGATTGGCAGATTTGATAGGCCAGATTTGTTGACATACTCTAGCAAACAACATGAAAATGCTACTTCACCCCCTCAATTGTCTGATCCGAAAGTTAGTCCTTCCCCTTCTGATCTTGATTTTCCTATAGCTATTAGAAAGGGTGCTAGAACATGCACTCAAACATCTACAATGGGAGTAAAGTATAAGCCAGACGGGTGTATAAGGCAAGACTTGTTGCCAAGGGATACACAAAGACTTGAGGGATTGACTATAAGAGACCTTTCCTCCCATTGCAAAAATGAACTTGATTCGAATCCTAATTTTATGTGACGCAAATCTAGGATGAAATCTTTGATAGTTGGATGGGAGAATGCCTTCTTGCATAGCAACTTAAAGGAGGTCTATATGGATGTTTCTCCTAGGTTCTCGTCTCATATCACATCAAGAAGAGTTTGTACGCGCAGAAACAATCTCCTAAAACTTGGTTTGAAAGATTTGATCAAGTTCGGCTTTAAGCAGAGTAATTCCGATCATATCATGTTTGTCAAGAGACAAATCGACAAGATCACAATCTTGATGGTGTATGTCGATGATATCATTGTGACCGGTGATGATGAGGACGAGATAAGCTCAATCAAACAGAGGTTGGCGACAGAGTTTGAAGTTAAGGATTTCGATCCGTTACTGTAATTTCTTGGGATTGAGGTAGTTAAATCATCTCGTGAGATCTTTCTCTCTTAACAAAAGTATGTTCTTGACCTATCTGCCTACGAGAATGTTAGGATGCAAACTAGCGGACTCATCTTTTGAAGCTAATCATAAGCGTCTTGAAGATGTAGGCACAAAGATTGATAAGGAGAGGTACCAACGATTAGTTGGGAGACTCATATATCTTGTATTTACGAGACCTGACATTGCGTATGCTTGGTGTGGTCAGCCAATACATACATGATCTCCGTGAGCCTCACATAGATGTTAGTTTATCGCATGTTGAGATACTTGAAGGCTACACCGAAAAACGATGTGTTGTATGAATTTCACGGTCATCTTGATGTCTAAGGGTATTCTGATTCTAATTGAGCTGGATGATAGACGATCTACTTCTGGCTACTGCACATTCGCTGGAGGAAACTTTCTAACTTGGAGCAGTAAGAAATAAGTCGTAGTTGCAAGATCTAGCGCTAAGGCAGAGTATAGAGTTATGGCTTTGGTTGTGAGCGAGCTTATGTGGACTCGTTCTCTTCTTGGAGGACTAGGATTTCCTCCGACCGGACCTTTGAAGTTGCTTTGTGATAATTAAGCAGCTATATACATTGCCCATAATTCGGTTCAACCTGATCGAACAAAACAGATCGAGATTGATTTCTAGTGGTCTCCTTTGTACTCCTTATGTAAAGACCGACGGTCAATTACCCGATGTCTTAACTAAAGGTCTTAGTAGTAAAGTCTTTATTCTCATTATAAGCAAGTTAGGCGTGATAGATATCTTTGCTCCAACTTGAGGAGGGTTAAAAGTACCAAGAATTTGGTTAGTGTTATATAATCCCTCCGTTCCACAATAGTGGTGCTTTTAGGATGTAGCATAAAAACCAAGATTTGCTTAATTATCTTCTATTATTCCACTTTTGTCCTTCAATTAATACTCTGGAGTTAAAAGTTTTTTCAAATTGTTCATTCATTAATGCTTTAAGAGTAAAGGGTAATTTAGGAAAAATTGTGTATATAAATTTATAAAAGGACAATTATTTTGGAATATTTTACAACTTCTAAAATGGAGTATCATTTATGTCAATGGGGTTTAGTGTAATATGGGTATATGGGTAGAAGTAGAGATTTGTGTGTAATGTTTTGATTATGAGAAATAAATAGAAAAGTTTCCCTCTCTCTTCCTCTCAGATTGTCTTTCTCTCTCTAACCTAACTTTTGGGACAAATCTCATAAATTTGTTATTATTAACAGGCATGGGACGGTCGTTAATAATGGAGGTTTTGTTGCTTTCTTCTTTACGTCAAAAGCGAAATAGGCACAAGGAAAGAGCAATAGACCGGACCAGCCTACAAAAATGAACCAGCATGTCGTAGAAGGAGATGACAAGTGGAGCCAATGACCCACTAACACTAAAGTATGGAGCCGAGGTAACCATCCGCCTAGGTTTCCGGATTCTTTGTACCGAGGAGTAGGATTATTCGAGTCTCTCATTGCTTTCACCCTCCTTTGAACTCCATTGAAAAACCTTGTTTTGAATTGTGCAACGGAGGTTGATTTAGGAAAGTTTGTTTGAAATGTTCAATTGCACTAATTATGGAAACGTCCTTGTGGGACTTTGATAAACTTTGATTTATTTGCTTTTGATAGAATATACTTTTGTTCCGCGTCCATCCCTCCTTATAAATCGGAGGGAAATGTGTGTGAACTTATTGGGCATTGTTCGCTCATTCCTATTGTATTGTTGGAAGTAAGTGATATAGAAATTGTAGCTCGAGTTGAGGGGAGGGATTTTGTTCGACTGTAATAGTATATGTATTTTTGCGTCGATGTAATCCCTGGAGTTGTAGAATCATTGAAGGTAAGATTGTAAATACTTGAGAATATTCTATTATGTTTTGGATGATTGTATTAAGGGTATAATAGTAAGTTTACTTCTGATTGCTTGTAATGTCCTTGGCCTTTGGCCTATATTGTGGGCCGAGATTGGAGCGTTACACCCGAACCCTCCAAATTTAGGCATGTACAGCATATACCCGTGTCGACACGGGTGCGGGTAGAGGTGCCGAAAGAGATGGGACTGTAAAGAAGTATCGCGCCGCCGAATCAATTTGAGACAAAGGCATCGAGTTTAAAATGCCGCACCCGATCCTTCTCGAAAGGTGCAGGTAACATAGGTTTAATTTATTATTAGAAAAATAATTTTAGCCTATAAATAGAGTTGTAATCCCTCAACCTTATTCACAGGTGATAATATATTTGATATGAGCCTATCCCCTTCTCTCTCGTCTTCCATCTTCTAGTTCTAAAATTCTATATTTTTCTGCCATTAATTGATATTAGAGCAGAAGTTCGTGTCTTCAATTGTTTTCACGTTCTTAGCTCGAGCCTTTTCTTTTCTATTTCTTGCAAAAAAGCCCCCTTTTCTTTCTACCCCATGCTACGACCTCACCACTAGAGTCCGCCCTTAACACCCTTCACTCCAACCTGGCAACCTCGCCTCCTTCATTCAAACCCAGCCCAGGTTGCCGACCCACTGGCGACGACTGTACCTCCATTACAAACTCCGGGCAGAAACCAACTACACAAACCCGACCTGGATCCATTCTAGAAACTACTCCGACCTAGATCCATTCTACACCAATTTGACCCAAAACTCTCATACATCAAACCCGACTACTGTTTTATTATTTCAGATCTGTTGTAGCTAGTAAGAAAAGCCACGCCCCCCAAAAAAAGTTCCCTCTCTATTACTCGGTCATATATTCTTAGCGTCCCGACTATCTTCAACCATGGTGAATGCTGCGAATCTCAACAAAAAGTTGGAAAATGCATGGAAGAGCAACATGTCGTAAACAAAAACGTTGCCTACGACTTAAAATAATTAAGAACTTCAGTCAATGAGCTTACCTCAACTGTGATCAGGTTCTTCACAACCACGAGAAGCAAAGATCATATCTTGGAAGATGACTCTTCTATCAATTGTCTCCCTCATGACGAAAATGTAACTCCCAAGTCACGAGCTACAATAGATCCTCGTTTGCCTGACATGGATAGAGGTGCTAAGCTAGAAGTTGTTGGTTTTCATGGCGCTCATGATCCAAAAGTCTATCATGATTGGTTACATAGTTTGGAGATGTTCTTTCGTTGGTATAACTTGACAGATGCATGGAAATTACTCTTTGTTAAAGCGAAATGAAAGGGAGATGCTCGTATTAGGTGGATTCAGTAGAAAACAAATTCACTATGGTGGTGTTTGGTTCGAATCTTTTGGAGTGAATTATTGATGGTCAAAGGAAGGTGAAGGAATTGTAATGGTAATGGGAAGGTCAACTCGTATGTTTGGTTTGCATGGAATGGAATGTCAACACACATCAAACGAAAATATCACTTCAAAGATTATATTACCCTCATTTAGTTTATTTGTATATAACATTACATCTATACAATATTATATTATAATTTATACTATATACTAATACTAGGGTAAGCCCGTGCCCGAAAGCACATAATTGTTTTTAATTCAAAGAAAGGTTTAAGTAATAAAATTTTTTGAAAATTAAATATTCACTGCTCATATCTATAATATAAATTAGCTTCTGAAGCTGCCATTTCAAGTAGGTGTGTGTCCGTGGTATCACGTCTCAAAGAAGAGAAAGGGAGAGGAGGAAGCGGGGCCGGCTCTTTTGTCGGATATTTGAAATCTCCTCGGTTATGTTCGCACACACTCTGAAATGGGTATTACAACCCATTACCAATACCAAAAACAATCATGCGAAGAACTATTATTCCAACGAAACCACAAAATATATATATGAGTATGACATAATTTTTGATACTATATACTAATACTATTCAATGACTTACAATAAAAATATGAGTATGACAATTTTTGATTAAAAAAAATTTTATGCTCGAGGGTGCATTGTATAAAACAAAAATAATTGACTTAAAGCTAAAGCTTTAATTAATTTAAATTATAATATAACAAATTTTAAATAATATTAATAATCTCTAAATCCTAAATTAATTAGGAAAATTAAATTATTTTATAACTTAAACAAAATTTTATTTTATTTTTAATTATAATATTTTAAAATTTTAAAATTATTTTGAACTACAATGTATATTCTTATATCTAATCCTAATTACTATTTAAATTAATTATTTAATCCAATGGAGTTAATCTAGCTCAATTAAATTTAATATAACCCAAAGTCACCCCATTAATTTCAGCCCAGTCCAATATAACCTAAAACCCAAATATAAAAAAATCTAAAACAAACCCTAAAGTCATACACTCATTATACCGCTCTCAATCTCGTGTATCTCTCCTCGTGTCTCTCCTTTCCACATCTCTGTCGGAGAATCCCATCACCGTCACCACCAATCGCAGCTTACTTCCAACAAACTCCGCACCAGCACCACAACCGCACCATCAACCTCTTCCTCTCCTCTTTCCAAACCAAACAACTGACCCCAATACCGCCGCCGCTACGAATTTTCCTCCAGTCACTTTAACACCGTCGCCGTCTCGATCCGGGCTCAACGACGCAACGACCCACCGGAGATTCTGGATTTGTGGAGGAGGGATTAAGCAAAGCCAGTAAATTCTCTTCTGTTCAGAGGAGAGTGAATGTGGGGAGCTCTTTGTTTGCTTAGATTGACATACATCGAGTGAGGGTGAGTACACCGAAATTGGGGTTGGAGGAGTATAAATAATTTCTATAGCAGCCATAACCCCCACCTTCTTGGGATTAGTTTTGTTTTGTTTCTTCTCTCTTGCTTAATATCCTTTGCTTCCCCCTCCCCCTCCCCTCCCGACGGGAGATGAGAGAGGGGGAAAACTTGAACATACGTTCAATGTTTCGTTTTGATCAAGATCCAGGGCGACGGCGGAGGTCAAGGGTTATTGTTTAGAGTAGCGTTGAGGATTTACTTCTTCTTTTGTCTTAAGCTTGGAAGGCTGGATGAGTCTGAATACAGAGAGAGAGACGTCGTTTAATTATTAATTTTCTGAAGTTTATGATCGAAAACTCTATTTTCTTCTCCTTTTGAAGTTTTTTGCTAATTTTTTCGTTGTCCTTTTTTTTTTTGTCTGAATTTGTGTTTATAAATTGATGTTTTTTTTTTTTTTGGTTTAGTTTGAATAATAGTTCTTCACATGATTGTTTTTGGTGTTGGCAATGGGTTGTAATACCCATTTCAGAGTGTGTGCGAACATATAACGAGGAGATTTCAAATACCTGACAAAAGAGCCGGCCCCACTTCCTCCTCTCCCTTTCTCTTCTCTGACACGTGATACCACGGACACACATCCGCCTTTATGCTATAGTTCTTTAAACAGTAGCAAGAAGAAGCTAATTCCTAAACAAGCTACAGTATTTATAGCATTTCATTTTTTTTCATCGCTAAGGGATAAAATGAGTTTGAGTTGTATATTATAGATTATATTATAATTCAAAAAACTTTATTATATTATTAATACAAGTATTGTAATATATTATTATAATATTATTAAATATATGTTTTGACAAATTATTTAGTGGTATGATAAAAAATTTACTTGGATATCTGAGCATGTGATTAATGGATTGCAAGCTAAATTGTTGAAGAACAAATTGAAGAAGCAAAGCTTGGTGACTGTACAAGAGAGGATTAAAGAGAAATTTGACAAAAGATTGAAGACTAATTGATGTTGATGAAGATGCTAGTCAAGGAAACAATTTCATAAGCAATATTAAATTGGTATTTCACAAATAACATATCACGAGCACTCTTCAAATGAGAATCATAAATAAAATAAGAACTTAAGAACCTCTAAGAGCCTTTAGATCCAATTATTTGAATGGATAATATTAAATTGAAGAGAAACACTAACCGGTGGTAATTCTGTAATAAAGTAGAAGTATATCTTATAGAAGTACCTCATTTTCTCTTTCATCTAAAAAAGTGATTTACTTTAAAATAAAAATATTTTATGATCTATAATTCAAATTAATATAATTACGGATTCTCATTCAAAATTAAATTCTCTTTCAAACAAGGTCTTCAATGATATTTTTAGTCCAGCCGTGAAACATTTTAATGATCTTCAATGAATTTAATTTACAACTGTGAACCATAAAATTAATACAGGGAACCATGGAATCTATTTTTGCAGAACAAATTGAATTTCATAGTTCACGGTATTAATTTCATGATCACAGTTGTGAAATACTTGGTTCATGCTATTTTAATTGCAAAATTGAATTTCATGATTCCCGATATTAATTTTTTGGTTCATAGTTATTTTCATGGTCCACAATTGTGAATGCTTTTGTTTGATTAAATTTTTGTCTAAACCAAGTATTCCACATCAGTGAACCATAAAATTTAATTTGTAACAAAAAATGAACTAAATCATGAAATTACAATTGTAAACCATGAAATCAATACAATAAACCATAAAATTCATTTTGCCCCGAAAAATAGATTTTATAGTTTACATTATTAATTTCATGATTCACGGTTGTAATTTCATGCTTCAGAGTTTAAATAAAATTTAATGGTTCACAGTCGTAATTTCATTGTCCACCGTTGTGGAATAGTTGGTTCAGACAATTTTTCTCAACAAACTGAATTTCATAGTTCACATTTTTAAATTCATGGTTCACAGTTGTAAATTTTATTGCTCATATTCATGGTTCATGCAATTTTTCACAATAAATTAAATTTCATTGTTCACAGTTATATATTAATGGTTCGAGCAATTTTTCACTACAAATTGAATTTCACGATTCACAATTGTAATTTTATGGTTCACAAGTACAAAATTAATTTTTGTGGTTCAAAGCATTTATTTCATGGTTCATAATTTTAAATAAGAATCTAAAAATAGATTTTAATTTCGAGTTATAGATCATGAGATATGAAAATTTAAAAGAGATGATAGAAAAATAATAATTGTGTTCACACCTAATGCAATGAAAGTCTTACCTTTGTTATTCAATAAATTGTGTTTGGGGCAATAACCAAGATTGGTTCCTAAAATATTTAGGTTCTCAATAAAACACCTCCGTATGTATGTATATATATATATATATATATATGTAATAGAGAATTCATCATGATTATAGTGATGAGAATTGGTTTAAAATGAAGAAAGGAAAGAAAAGTTGATCTTCACATATTTTACTATTATACCCTTTAAACATATTTTACTATTTCACTTGAAGGGTATGAAAGGTATAAAGCCTTTTAAAATTCTTTCAAAGTGTCGGTCACACTTTCTCAGTTCTCCCTCGTTTTCACGCCACTTTTGGGGGGGCATTTTATTAAAAGGAGTTTTCTTTCTGTCCATTTTTCCTCTTCCTCCCACTTTTACCCCAACAAGACAAGTGAAAATGAAAATACTCATCCAATTTCCCCTCCTCATTCTCCATGCCTCTGATTTCCGTCCCAACCAAACACGCCATTAATGTAAATAGTAACAACAACGATAGAGAACTTACCGTAAAATCTCAATCTTTGAATATTCGACAACCTTCAAGCACCAATTATTTGATCAAGAAGAAATGCAGAAAACAATTAGTGGTAAGAAGAAGAGAGATGATCTAAGCCTAAGAAACACCAGATTGCAAACAAAGAATGCACGAACAAAGAAGTGGAGGAAGATTTCAAGAGAGCATGAATAAAGTTTGCAAATTTCGAACCTTGAAAGATATGTGTATTCGAAAGAGGCCGCACGAAAACCTGCTTGTTGAAGCAAAAATTTGACTTCAGGGATCCCTTGAAGTTTTTCCTGTGATAAGACTAATACATTATAATTTTGAGATAGTGTGTGTGTGTGTGTGTGTGTGTGTGAGAGAGAGAGAGAGAGAGAGAGAGAGAGAGAGAGAGAGAGAAGAGAAAGGGGGGGCACAAGTAGATGAAGAAGATGCAGGCCAGACCTCAAGTTTATCTTTCTTTACATAAGCCTCGATTTCATCCCCTGCCTTATGAAAGAGATAGATTAAGTCAATCATCACTCTTTTACGCTTGTCACTCAGCTCATTGCGCTGAGTCAAGTATCCTACAAGTTCTCCAACAGCTGCAACAGAATCTAAAAGCTTCTTCCGGGCAACAACCAACAGAATAGCACACTCCGCAACTTGTCCATTCCTAGCAAAATGCAGAAATTCCTCTTTGGTCTCCTCTGTCTTCGAGGCAAGCAGCCCGACAGTCTCCAATAAATTTCGCTGTAAAAATGAGTGCAAAAGGATCATCAACATCACTAAACTTCACGATTCAAGCAATCTAAAGAGAGATATCCACAATTTCAGCAAGTGGGCAAACCATTATTGGAAGGGAAAGCTGAATGAGCAAGTCTGGTAAGCTACTATAACTCCTGTGAGATGAATTAATAGATTTAAAAAGGTAATATATGAATCCAGTGGTCAAACACTAAAGATAAGAGCAGGGAATATACCGTATATTATATATAGCCAAATGAAGGGGAAGAATGCAGGGATGACTTTTTCTTGCTTCCTTGAGGAGATAATCATCAGTTATAGAGCTGCAATTGCATCTGACATCAGTTCGAGCACCATGGTAAAGAAGCAACTCAGTAACGCCCGGATGACCACTATCAGCGGCCCAATGGAGAGGATAAAGTGACTTGTAACAGGGAGAATGAATATCCACAACCAGAGGGGAGTTTCCATTGATTAAAGCAGCAACACACTTGACTGCGCCAGTCCTGCAAGCAGTGGCCAGTGCTTTGCCTAGAACCCGCTCAAAGGGAACAGCATTACCTCCTCGACGATATAGGTAGTTAAGAAGCGCGAGAAACTGATGGGGATGATCGGCCCAAAGAAACTGGGATAGCTCACCTCGTAGTTCATACTGCAGGTAAGATGAGAGGAGAGAACCACAATAGTGTAGTAGTGTACTTAGGAAGGAAGCTCAAAATCTAAATTATATCACCATAAGAAATAATTTGATAATATGTGTATATGTGTTGGGTGAATATCTTAATTAGGAGAATCGGCGCACGGTCCCAATTGACTCGACAGGAGTTAAGGTTTTTTATACAGCACACACAACAGCTTATAGGTTCCCTTCAGCCTATAGGCTATTGGAAAAAGTAGTTGGGCCATTGGAAAAATTAGGGTTTAAAGTGGATCATTGGACAAATAATCAGCGGCAGGCAATTAACAACTGAAGAAAATTACAATGGAAGAGATGAAATTTGATTATGCATACACTATACGTACATACATACCTCAGTCATATCCTGAAACCTATGGTGAAAGTTAATCATTTTGAGATCCGATTGGGGTGGATTTGAATCCTGGCAGGCAACCAACAAATATAAATTGCTCAATTGACTATCTCATAACCAAATCAATTGTCTTTTTGTTGTCAATTTCCGATAATCTTTTGATCATCCAAATAGAACAGCATGAGGAACGAATACGTCAATATCAATGCTTCGCTACTAGTAATAATGGAAAAGTGAATACCTTGATGGAGATGGAGATGGAGATGGAGATGGAGATGGAGATGGAACCCAACCCTAGCAGACGACCACCTCGGTTTCTATCTGCCCCTTTTTCCTTGGTTAAAACAATATTAGTCCTTCCAAAGTCAAATACATACAAACTACAGTGGACTGAGTGGAGTGGTATTTTTTTTTTTTTTTTTTGAGGTATTTGATGCGAGCCATCTGACATGTTTGACGATTTATTTTTTTATCATAGATAATAATTATTTTTAATTAATATAAAATTGATGTTTAAGTTTTCATTTCAATAATCAAGGAAAACATTTATCACTTATATTTTCATGTTTACCCTCTCTTGATATAAAAAATCTTTTTAAATAAGCATTAAATGTTCCTTATTGAAATTGAGGAAAAAAGGGTAATATAGGAAAATTATAGCAAAAGAATCTTCAACATCAACTATTTTAAAACAAATTTTTATTTTCAAGAGATTAACTAATTTGAATCGGAGGGAGTACTAATCAAGAAAAGAAAAAAAGAACTATTTAAATTTAAAAAGAATCAAGTGAAAAGAAAAATTTTAAAAATGAAAAACAAAAAAAAAACAAAAAAATAAAATACGCACGCTCCCAAACCCCCTCTCTCTTTCTCCCTCTCTTACCTCTGCTGCACCCGTCCCTTTCTGACATTTTCTTCTTTTTGTCTTGAAAGTTTATCGGGTAATTTACCCCTTCCCACTCTCTACCTCTGACACTTTTTTTTTTCTTAAATGTTTGGGCCATGCCTGCACTTCAAGGGTGCATTTGGAAGTGGAGTTTTTTTGATATATTTTGTTTTTGTTTGTGTTTTGTGTTTGTTTTGATTTTGTAGGAGTTTTACAATTTTGTCCTTTGACTTTTAAAAAATTATATGATAGTGATGGAGAGAGAAAGAGAGAGAGTGTGATAGTTATGATTTGATGTGATATTTGATAGGATATAAAGGTGATATAGGGGTATGTAAAAATAGTAGGTAGAGAAAGAAAACTTGTGTTTTAAAAACTTAAGTGGTGAACAAGTTTTACCTTTATTTTTCACGTTTTGTGCCAAAAACATGGGTGGCAAACGAACCCCAAATGTTTGGGCAGAATCCAAGAAAAAGACAGCCCCTTCCAATCCCAATACTTTACTTTTAGTTACTATTCATTTGTGGGCACTGTTCATTTGGCTATGGTCCCACTGCTCTCATTTATAAGAGAAATTTTTTAACTAATCTCAATCTCTCTCTCAAAGTTTGGTCCTCAAAGTTTGTGCCCAAATAGTACTATTCATTTGGAAAAAATTCCACACCCTTAACTTATATTATAGATTTTATTGGTACAATTTTCTTTAGAAATAGGGTCCACAAATTTTTTAATCATATTATATTAAATTAATAAAAAAAAATTGTACACTTTCCGCATACATTTCTTACATTTCTTTGAGACTCGAAGCTTATTCTATCAAGCAGATGGGAAGGAACCTTGATGAAACGGGAATGCAATCTCTGGCAGAAAAAAAAGTGTAAAAAGTACAGAATTCGGATCTAAATTATATGGATTTCGTCTCAAATCTCTATTTATATAAACCAGCATAAATTACATTTAGTACCACTGACTGGTCTTGCCTTGTGACTACACAGCTCTTGCAAATTTGCTACAAGCTCTGGATTCTACCAAGGCATATTCTCAACTATACATATGCCAACTACACTAATGAGTATTGTTCAGGGGGACTGGCTGTCAGCAATTTCCATCTGAAATCACACACCGTAGGTATACCTCCTCCACCGTGTTAAAGGAAAAGAAGGGAAAGAATAAAAAGATGAAGAGGAAACTACCAGATACAAAGATACAAAATAAACACTACGAGGCTCGTTCTTCAATTCAAGCCGACTGAATCCTGCCGAAACTAATTTCCCTCCTAGCCCAATAGGGTAACAGGGTCGGCGCGCCAACCTTGATTGGTCGAACAAAACCCAAAGTATTCAAACCATCAGCTAGAGTACCAGTCTCCTGAATAAGAAAGAAAGAAATGTCAACACTCAAATCGTACTTTTGCTTTTGACATGCTTTTCTTCCACAAAATCTTAAAAGAAATAATAAAAAGCCTGAAAGTGAGCTAAACCTACCTATTCAATCTACTGGAGTTCCAATAAGTGACACGGGTTTAGGAACTATGATTCCATTGTGACCCATCAGGCATGTGTATTGTGGGAGATATGTCATCGTTCTGAAAATCTCTCAACTGTAGTGCAAGGGATACACCATCGCTGGTTTGGAAATCCTTGGCTTGCAATGATAAGGATATTCCATTATTGAATTGGAAACTGTGGGATGGTGAATCCATGGTTTCTTCATTGCTACTAGGAAAATTGTGCGATGGTGATGCCAGGGATGCTCCATCTCCATCACTACTAGGGAGATTGTGTGATGGCAATGCTGGACATGTTATATCGTTGATCGGTAAATCAACTGAAGGTAACTCCAGTGACAATTCGCCACTACACCGGAGGTCCTTCCATTGCTGCGTCACCGTCTTAATCCGGGTGTAAAATTGAAGTCCAGCCTTGCCTGCATATATGGAAATAAGCTCATCATCAAAATCCTTTGGCAAACTCGATCCTTTTCATGGAGCTGTTGTACTTGTTAATCAATCAAAGCTAAGAAGGAATGCTCAAAGTCAAAAAGGGGAGAATGATTAACCATGGAAATTCAGATCTCCAGCAAATGATGCCTTAGAGCCACTAAAAGAAAAGAATGGCAGCGGGGCTGGAACAGGAACATTTATACCAACCTGAAACATGATCAGTTCACAGTGAAGAACTATGACAAATTTCAACCAAGAAATTGATGCATACTCAACTCAACTCAGGCCTTGTTTGTCTTTGCTCCTTTGCTGCATGAGTTTTTCGTCACATCATCAAATATACATACTGAGTATATACATGAATATCCACAAAAATTGTCAAAAGCACAGGACTACCAATGAAGGGGAATGGAAATTATAGGGATTTTATAATCCAACCTCAACATACGGCCGCACACTAGGGTGGCGTTCCGCGTTCCTTTCACGTCTGTCGGTACCTGGCTAGGCCATGTGGGTGCTTAGGATTTGTCAACATTACTAACTTCCTACCCCACCTTCATATCATAACCCCTAACTAATCCCAGCAATCGGGGAAAAAGCACCACACTTCAGGTGCCCAGCCTTCTCCTGGCTGGGTGTCCAGTAATCTCATATGGCATGGAGAATATCCACGTCTTGACAGAGCAGCTCCGCAAAGAGTTCCCGTGTCGCTTCCTTGCAAGTGAGAGTGCGAGCCATGCTATGTTGTCCCCCGTATTAGGACTCCGCCATGCCTTACCACGAAATGAAAGATGAAACCCGAATTACTATTGTTCCTGAGGTGACATCTGCGTGGTGGAAAACTGGAAATGGGCTAGGCAAGTGATTGGCCATCGGTGTGCAAAGTTCCCGAGGGCTTAAGATAGAGATGGGTTAGGCCTGTATGGCTGCTTTCATCCATAAGATTCAGGAAGATGGATGAGAGGCAGAATTTGAGAGGATAGGTATTAATATGGGAGTACAGTGAAGACATGATGGTCCTCAAGACTTCTGACTGGTGGTTCCAGTCCAAAATGCTGTTGGGGAAAAAGTAATACCCACGGCCACGGAAATCAGCACCAGAATCTTAAAGAGAGGAGATTTGAACACTTTTTTTTTATTTTCTGAGACCTTTATGTCAGGCCTACCGTGATTCGACGGTTTGATCATACTAACTCCTTCAGAATGCATGACATGTTCGATCAAATACTCGAATGCATGTTGACCTTCAAATATTCAACTCATGATGCAATGAATACAATTGGTTTACGCAAAAAGACATGCATCAGTCGGTCAGCCGTGACCTTTTGTTCTTCCCTAGCAAAAAAGTGGCGCAAATGAATCTTAAAAGAACTATCTTCTATTCGCAAATAAGACTTGCACAAACATTCAGTTGACAACAGGGCCATTTGGGGCTCATGGTCATCATGGACGGAGCTGCTACTTTATATCTCATATACTCCCTCTGTCCCAAAAAGATCTTTCCATCGCACATTTTGCAAATATTAAGGATGATATTTTACATGCTTGTACTATTTTAATGTTGCATTCAAAAGTTTCCTGTTTTTAGAAATGGAAGGATCATTTTGGGGCAAAAAAAGAGGTAAGTGGGAAGATCTTTCTCGGACGGAGGGGGTATTTGGTAAGGTGAGTTAAAGCACTATCATACTGATACCTGTCCAGCATCTATCTCATTCTGAAATTTCCTTGCAGCCGCACCAGATGTAGTGAATATTGAAGCTCCATAGCCATATCTTATTCAACAGAAGAGAAGCCCAAAATAAACAAGATAGAAGATTCAAAAGTTCTAAAATATAGAGTCGGGAGAAGTTTAGGAGAACGTACTTATTTCTGTTAACAATGCTTATGGCTTCATCTAAGCTGTCAGCCTGAGAACAAAAAGCAAGGAGACAATAAAGTCTATGAACGTTCATACTGATACTAGTAACAAGCAGCTTTTGATCAAATATTAACGAGTGAATGCCACGCAACCTGCATGCAAAGAAGTAAAGGGCCAGCAATCTCCTCCTGTAAACACAAAGATCAAGTTCCGTAAGACTCAATATTGAATTTCTTCTTTCAGTGTATCCATCAATAATATAAGACCCATACAGGAACCAAGAAACAAGGATACCTTTTGACACTCCATATCATCTGTTACGTTGGACAAGATGGTGGGACCAATAAAGTTGCCTAACTCATATTTTGGAACCTAATATTCATTTAAAATAGAAAGTTAAGAGTATGATGATATAAAATATGAAATGAAGTAGAGCATGCAATGAAGTGCAGGCTTCTTTGTTGATGGCTAAACCACTTTAAAAACTAATATACTTGCAGTTAACTTGTGCTAACAGAATTGATAAATACAAAGTGAAATTTTTAATCGACTCAGCAAACTAGATAAGATTATAATAAGTAATATGCAGTATTGAGGGTTCCCCCACACTCTCTTAGCTATTGGAATCTTTTTGGGACCGCATCTTGATGAAGGGCAACAGTTAGATTCTTAAGAACCATCATTTAAATAAACTTATCAGCTCCCTTCTCACAATTTTTATTCAAGGACTTTTACCAACAGAGTTAATGAATCTCACATAATTATCGTGAGGATTTAAGAATCCAAGGATAGAAATACTCCCTCCATGCCTTTTTATTTGTCTTTTTGTGACCATGGGGGAGTACCAAGTATAGCTTTCATTACATAGTGAATTTCCAAGTTTACCCTTTGTTGAAGAATGTGATTTATCTTTCATCCTGTATAATCAACCCATGTTTCATTTTCTAAAGAAAAGTTTCGCTTTTCTCCAGGTGTAATTAAGAGGAAATCAAGAGTAAATAGGAAAATAAAAGTCAAAATGACAGTTAGTTAGGAATGAAATTTTAGTCAAAAACGACGATTAAAAAGGAATGGAGGGAGTAATTTCGACATTGGAAACTATCATCATCACAGTAAAAACAACCCCTTTCCCACCCACCCACCCCACACCAAAATATATATCTATAGTACATGGAGAGGGAGTGAACACTGTAGATGAACAGTGCAAAGCTCAATTCCCAAAAAAAAAAAAGATGTCATCAAAGCTGTTGGAATTTGTTTGGAGGGGACAGGAGGGGTTGTGTCTGGGAGTGAGGGGACGGGACCGGGAGTGGGGGGGTAAGG
>JAOTQG010131540.1:0-20311 GCA_025631175.1 Iris virginica
TCTCCTGAACATGCTTTACTTATTAATAGTATGCTTTTGGAATGTTTATATCTGCGTTCTTTAGAGGAAATAACACAGATTATATCGTGATACACAGGGAAGTTATTTAGTATTGTGTAGATAGCTGTTCCGCCACACATTCTAAACATGTTTTATGTGGGGAATTTCTCTAATGAAGTACAACAGTTTCAAAGTAGTATCATATCCTCGTTAACATTGAATCATTCTACTTGTCATCAACAAACACATAGAACATATTCCCGGTCACCATTTGAGTTTAGGTAATCCATGTATGTAATATGAGAAAACTTTCATTCTCATTGGTAAAGAATGAATTTTATAAGGGTCATGCTAACAAGAGACCCGACAGGACTCATTAAGGATGTATTTTCTAAGTTTTTCCCTAAGGAGATCCCCTATGGTAATGGTTAATACCAGTTAAAATAAGGACTATATCCAAAACAATATATCCATCACAAAGAACACCTTGGTACCATTTTCTATATTATTACTCCCTTCAATCCAAAATAAGTGCCCGACATTCATTTTGGGTGGTCTGAAAAGACATGTCCACTTATTCTTCCTTTGATGACTTCATTCCAGTATAGAAAACCTAAATTTGCCGATTTGGATTGAAAGCAAGTTGGGGATGGACATAGATCCTTCCGCCTATCCGGAGTGTTGAAAATAAAGAAAACACTTTTTTCTTTTTGATTTCCCGATCCTTGGAAGCAATCTTCACTGGCACAAGGAAAGCTTCTCTTTTGGAAATAAGAAGAATGTTTGTGTCTACAAGTTTTTGTGGGCCCACAAAAAGTTGTTTGTGTTCACAAGCTCTTTTTTAGTTCAATCAAACACTTTAGCTAAAACTGTGTTCAATTCAAACATGTCACTTATTTAGTGTTATCAGCATGTGCCCCAATGGTACAGCCCGTCCTCTCCAATGTGGGAGGTCGGGTGTTCGACCCCTACGACACTCCTCAGTTAAAGAACAATCCCTAGGTTGAATCGACTTTCTCTGGTCTGTTGGCGAGGGGCATGACAGGTCCCCAGGTTTATTCCCATGGGTCAGTCCAATGTGACTCTGCCGCAAAGGAGTTACTGGGTTATCAAAAAACAAAAAAAGGAGGGTGTATTGCTTTTGGCATCATGATCAATTAACTATTGATGTTTCCTTGTCTAATGTCAATGTAAGGCTAGATAAGCATAATGTTGATAATAATCAATATAAGTTAATAGGGAAAGCAACTGAAGTCCTCTCCTCTCACCAGAGACATGATAAAGTTGAATTATACTTGTACATATTCTACATAGCCAGTTTTCATATCCATGCCTACCTAGAAAAAAGATTTGAAGGGGCTAGTTACTGTTAATCTTCCAGCATAACATCTCCTACCTAAACATTGAGCTAGAATGTTTCTTGAATGTCTAGGAGTATGCCTCTCGATTCAATCCAATATTCTACGTTTAACTACTATGTCCACAACATTTCAAATGGAACTAAAAATTAACAAATGCATCGTTCTATTACACACACACATATAGACACATCACACATACAAACATTACCATTATGTGCTAGCATATTTGCATCAAATCAAACCATTTCAAACAATAAAACACATAAATAACTGTTGTGCAGGTTTTAAGAATGTGACGAAAACATATATGGAAAAATAATAACCTTGAGGAACCAAACCCCAGCAATGAGACTCTAAAGAAAGTGCAGAAGTCAGGCGAGCCGTAGCAATTGCGCTGTGCAAAGGCATCATTGATAGCAGTACTAAACACCTCACCTCCATCTGTAACCTAAAATCAAAACCACCCATTACAAAACCCACCAAACCCTTTGCTCACACATATAAATTCCTATCACACCCCTACAGTAAAATCAACATCCCATTGAACCCATCAGTGAAAATGAAAACAGCCTCGAAACCCATTAATTTCCCGTCCAGACAAAGGCTCTAAACAAACAGGGCATTCACGAATGTAATGAAAGGAAGGTGTAATTGTTTTTTACCTGGGGGTTGCAGGAATGCGCTTTACAGAAGGAAGTGATGTAGCTGGAGAGCTTGATTTCAACGGATTTGAAATGGGTTTTCCGTTGAAGGAACGTAATCTTGAAACAATTCTTGAAGCTGACATTTTCTTGTTTTCTTAGCTAAAAACTTATGTGTGACTTCAAGGGCTATATACTATATGCACACAGCACATATACGTATATATACGTATACGGGTATTTCTTGATAGCGTGGGGGGTACTGACCCCCCTTGACTATTATTTTCTGTTTCATTCTTGCCCCCTTATTTGTGACTATTTCCATACTTGACCTTGTGACTTGTTGCTAGAGCATTTAAGAAATGACCCATTGGTTTAATTTGTGGGTTGGATGTCTGACCTTGTGGGCATTGGATTTGTAACAAAATTTGGGTTCGAACTTACATTAGCAATGCTACATAGTACAAAAATATTACTAGTACTAAAGTTAATTTTGGTTTATATATAGATTTACTAATGGAGTTCACAAGATGTTTGAATCAAATCATTACTCATTTTATGCTAGCTAGCTAATTACGTGTGATATTATTCCGGATCCTTTTATTTTACGAATCACTATAGACTAATGCTTTTTGGATGATAGTGTTCCTTTTAATTTTTTTTTTGGTTACAGTTCCCTTTAGGTGTGTGCATATAATTATCGCAATGCTTTTGTTAGATAGATAAATATGCTTTGTTTATATTGTGAGAAAGAAAATGTCCGTTCGATCCCTTTTCATGTCCCTTAATGTTAAAAAAAAAAAGAAAAAAAAGAAAGAAAGTGTCGAACCTTTCATATTTTACATTTATAGTTTATACATACCCCTTGAATATCTCTCACCAACGGCGAAGGCGGGGGCAGGGGGGGGCGGCCGACCCCCGTGATGAAAATTCCTCCTTAGGGAGGTTGGATTTTTGGCAATCCGCACCCCCGTTCCATTCCCGGCAGTGACTTAGGGTTTCATTTGAACGGAGACGACGATGCAGGTTCTTTTCTTAGATATTTTTTTTGGTAAAACGACGTCGTTTTACTTATGGCCCAAAAAAAATAAAAATAAAAATTAGAAACAACTGAGAAGGGGTTTACGGAAACAGAACAAAGCAAGACTGGTGAGAAACAGCGAAGAAAATCGCCCCTGCTAAGAAAACGGGAAAAAATCCCACGATTCAGAGAATCCGACTCCGGCCTCCATCGCATCTCCGACCATCGAATCAGAAAATCAGCTACTGGTACACTTCTCTTTCTCTCTTAGCGTATTATTTGAATTTTGGGATGAATATTAGGCTTGTTATGCTGGTAATCTTGATTTTTTTGTTGTGGTGATTTTTAAATTGTGGCTATCTGAAAAGGTTTTGGGAGCCATGTTTTGGTAATTTGCTGTGTTTTCTTGATGCTGCCATGGCAAGCATGGATGCTACTTGTTAGCAACTAGGGATAATTTCTATACATCATGAACTGCACTTTCCTTTCCCTAACTCTCGATGCTTTTGCCCTTATTTATGATTTTTTGTAGATCCGATCCGTCCGTTTGATTGCCCGTCCCAAAACTTTTTTTCGGGGCGCTGCCCCCGAACCCCCTTATAATTTCACCCCCCCTCGTGACATTCCTGGCTCTGCCCCTATCTCTCACTGCCATATTTTTTGTAGTATTGTTGCCTATTATTTCGTATTAAGAGCAGTTACCATGTTATAAGAATGAGCGATGATTGAGGAATGCTATTCGGAGTATAATCACAAAATGATAAAAAGAGAAATGGCTACGTTATGCAGATCAAAGTTGTGTTGCATTAGCACGACACGTATGTTACTATATACATTGGGGTCTTACCTAGAGTTTAGGCTCAAGGTGAAGTTCACGATGGATAATGCTCGTCTTGTAAGCTTGATTTGAGATGTCACAATAATCAAATAATTTGGCACTTAGTCCACATAAGTCTTATCATTTTATTTACAATAAGTGAGGGAGAAACTAGACCCTGGTTAAAAAAGGGAATGCACTTAGGTTGTTTCACATTTGTAAAAGTGTTCTTCAAGTAATGCTAGAGGCAACGTTTTTGGGCACAAAATTCCAATTAACTAACTCATAAGTGGACGCTAAATGAAAAGATCATTAATCATAACCAGTTACAACTTGCCAAATGAAAACTTTTAAGACCCTTCGTTGCTACTTGCATTACTCGTCTCCATCACCGAAGGCATTGTATTATAGATAACCAATTAGTAGACAACTTTTTCGATACTTGTGATTTCAGGGGATGTAGACAAAATATTGACTAAGAAGCGATAAATTTAGACGGTAAGGGACTAAACATACGAATTTCTTAAAAGCAAAGGGGCTTAATATACTATTTTGCCGTCGTATTTATGTACGGACAGATCTATCCGAAGAATGGCGAATTTCTCCTAAAGTCTAAACTCTGAACCTGATTTAATTCGGACTTCTTGTCTTATCAATTGTTCAGGTAAAACTTTCCAATTACCCAATCATTGACGGATTATTTATGAATCAAAGTTTGTGGCCTTGTGGGAATTATAATTAATTTTTATTTGTGCAGTATTTGGCTGATCTTGTGAATTTTTCTGAGCTTGGAGGCATTGTTTTTGAGAGAAACAAATAAAAAAAAGAAGATAAAAATGCAGGTGAGTTTTTATTGAAATTAGGTCATATGATTATTTGGTTCAGTTGAATTTATATTTGCATTTATTTTGATACTTGATAGAGGCTAATTGACAGTGCTTGTCATTTATCTGTATCAGAAAAGTTTCGGAATTTATGGAGAGATAGAGAGGATTTTAATTGTAATTCAGATATTAAGAACACGACGGTGAAAACGTTTGGGAGTCATTGGGGATGATAACATGATCTATTGAATAGCGAAACCCGTTGGGTTTTATCATTTAAGAGTTGAGACTTTGTAATGATTTATTTACAATGACACACTTAAAGCGGTCGGGTGCAGCCGGGTAGGTTTTTAATCAAATTTCCCATTCTATCTCATCCTTAACGTTGTTGCCTTGTTTCATGAAATCTGATTTGTTAAAAGCTAGAGTGTGCTTATTGTAGCATGGCCAAAGCTGACCAAAGTACCTTATCACAATTTAGCATAAATGTGCATGTGGGTGGGTTGGGAGGAGCCGAAGAGGGGTCGAGTCTGATCGATCTTTTTAAGAATTGAGTCAATCAGATCTATTTAGACCTTCTCAATCAGGGCACGGGAACCTGGTAAGAAATACCAGAAACAAGAGTCAGCTTATTCCCCAGATACCGTCATTGCTTCTTCTCCGGGAAAAGAAGTTTACGACCCGTGGGCCTTCTACCTCCACGCGGCATTGCCCCGTCAGGCTTTCGCCCATTGCGGAGAATTCCTCACTGCTGCCGAAATACCTCGCCTTTTTAGAACAGGTCGGCTTTTTGTCAGAGAGCACTATGAATCGTTTATCGCTCACCCAGTTTTTTTTCAAATCAGTAATACTTCGGTAGGACCTCTCAAAGGGAATCCTGATAATTAGTCCGAATAATGAAAACCCTCAAATTAATTAAGCTTTTTCATTGGAGATTATATTAGTTCGTCTACAGACCCCTTTGTCTGTCTTCTTCCTAGTAACTCGCCACTTCACTCATGGATCCCTCCGTAACTGTCCACAGTGATTCTATGAAAACAACACAGCTTCCATTTTATTTGTTTGATAGTTTTTGCTAGATGTCAGAAACCTAAACAATGTTAGTTTCTCAACTACTTAAAATGATCTTGTAAGTCTCCATGAATGATTTAGTTTAGCTTAATTGGGCCTGGAATGGAGTTATGTTGTAATTATGTAACTTTAATTGCACTCATTGATGTATATATGATCAGAAAGGGTCAAGTGTATTCTGTTATAAAGGAGTCTAGGATTGTGTGTAGTGGTGGAGTTTCGTGTGTTCTTACTCTGAAGCCAAATTTCTAAAGTTCTCATTTGTAAGTAAGCATAAACTCCTTTCAGTGGCTAGTTCAGGCATAAAGATCAATAACTCATACATAAAGTCTTAGTGATTTTTGAGAATGAAGCACTCTGTAAATAAATTTAAGTTGTCTACCCGTCATAAATTGTTATATGCATTATGGAGTCAATGAAGTTCTTTCGACAGTTTTGAGGATTTCGTGTTCAGTTTGGTTTCAACATGTCTTTTTTGGTCATTCATTTTTGTATACCTCCAGACACGTTGGTTGGGCCCCCGTTTGGCGCAGCTTTAATTGATATTGTTTTTCTTGCTTATAAAAGAAAAAGAAGTTTTAGAGATCCGATCCAATCCAAGAGACCTATATGGAAGTTACTTTAACTCTATGTAGTTGGCGACTAGGCGGTTGGGGGAGTAGCTCCCCGTCTCCTTCCCCTTATATGACCCATCGATTTGAGACTTAGTAACATGTTAACACTGGTTCTCTCTGTAATTGAACTTTAAGTGTACTATATCTCACCTTTTTGTTTTCATTGTATGCATGTTGACCCGCACTGCAGGCATCAAGAGCAAGGCTTTTTAAGGAATACAAGGAGGTGCAAAGAGAGAAAACAGCTGATCCTGATATCCAACTTGTTTGTGATGATTCCAACATATTCAAATGGACTGCTCTCATCAAGGTATCCCGTCTTTCATGAACTAACAAGTAAATTATGATATCTGTTACTTCACTTACTTGATTATATGGTTTATAATTTATACAGGGACCATCAGAAACTCCTTATGATGGTGGAGTTTTCCAGCTTGCTTTTTCTGTACCAGAGCAATATCCGCTGCAGCCTCCTCAAGTGCGGTTCTTAACTAAGATTTTCCATCCAAATGTACATTTCAAGGTAGAAATCTCTCTCTCTCTCTCTCTCTCTCTCTCTCTCTCTCTCTCTCTTTGTGATTGACTGTTAAACAAAGATGTTACAATCTGCACTTCATCGTTAATACCATGAGGGTGGCAGTAGATATGGAATTTCAATGAATAAGTAGAGAGATGACTGTGAATGTTTCTGGGAATGTAGAGAGTTCCAGTAATGTATGCTACTTGGTTACTTTAAAACTTATGATGTGACTTATATACTTCTTGATTTTCTTAACCTTGTGCAGACGGGAGAGATTTGCCTAGATATCTTAAAGAATGCATGGAGCCCAGCTTGGACACTCCAGTCTGTTTGTAGGGCTATAATTGCTTTGATGGCCCATCCAGAACCTGACAGCCCATTGAATTGTGATTCAGGTAAATTTGGTCTTGGTATTGATGCCATTTACTAGCCCTATTTTCTTTCAACAGTTTGAATTCTGATGTTTGTTCGTCTTCTTATTCTTTCATATGGTGTGAGAGTTCCCGGATGGTTGATTTTTTGTGGCAATATTTCCTTTTCATCTCTCTCTAAACGTGGTTGAACATATGGTCATCTAGAACGTAGCCATTCAGTGGACCAGTTAGGAAGCGTGATAGTATGAATGTTAGTAACTAGTGTTGAGGTAGGGAAAGATCAAAATTTACTTGGAAGTGAATAATAAAAAGCAATGTTAACAAATGTAGCTCTCTCTCTCTCTCTAAATTGACTTGGAAGCGAATAATAAAAAACAATGTTAACAAATGTAGCTGGCTTGAGTTGAGTTTCCTCTCTCTCTCTCTCTCTCTCTCTCTCTCTCTCTCTCTCTCTCTCTCTCTCTCTCTCTCCCCCTCCCTCCCTCCACGGCCTTTTGCCACACTTGTAGGTTCAAGTGAAAAAAGCAGAGGCAGCCACCACTGAAGCTGGCTATGTTTACTCTTTTTCGTTGACTACGTGGTAGGAGACAAAAGTATGCAAGTAATCCATATAGATATTTAGCTGCAGGAAGGCAAATTGTTATGTAGGGGAATTGTTTCATGTATGGATACAACCGTATAAATTTGGCTGTTAGTACTTGGAGCTATTCAGGTTGAATTCATGCTGCTAATAACATATATAGTGCATGATCACATTCGTGGATGTGTTTGGCCACAAATTTCTTTTGTTGCTAGGTGGTGGAGCATAACAGAGGTAGTGAAGAAGTTCAGTTTCACATACTTTTATTGTTTTTTTTTTCCTCCTTTTTTGACGGATGCAAATTTGATAATGCAAGGGATATACTTGCTGATATTGATAATGTTTTCCCCTTGCTTCTTGCACAGGCAATCTTCTTCGTTCGGGTGATCTTCGAGGATTCCAGTCCATGGCAAGAATGTATACGAGGCTTGCAGCAATGCCAAAGAAAGGGTGAATTGACAAGTTGTGTGTTATATTGTTTATTATAAAACAGTTACACTATATATATGGTCATTTGTCCACCTCAAGAATGATCTTGCTCATCTCACTTCCTGATGGAGCAGTAGTTAAATTGTAATGTAATTTCACCTGACTATAAATCGGCAGTACTGGGCTGATCTTCCAATTGTAGTAACTTTATGTTCGAATTTTGCTGAAATTTGTAGCTTATAATCTTGTGATTTGTTTATGATTTATAGCCAATGATAAATTCTGAATGTTGTTTGATTTAGCTGCTGAGAAGGGCTTACGAGCAGTCAATAATTTTGTGTTTTAAGGAAGAAAAGAAATCCGTGTTTGAAAACCAGCAACTACAATGTCCTATGGAATGTACTAAAAATGTTGTATGCAGTATGGCGTCAAACAGATCAAGCGTCTCCGAAGGATTTTATGAGAACCTAAACCTAAATTGAGTCAAATTATTTTGAATGAAAAAATTCGAGCTCGAGCTGGCACTCGAGTCCAGTCTAGTCAAGCAAGTATCGAACAAATATTGCGATTATGAAGCCGAGTACGAACTCGAGATTATGAAGCCTAGTAGAACTCGAGTTTGTATTTGAGCCAAATGGCCCTAGTTGTTGCTATTTTAGAAGCGGAATGAGTTGGCCTCCGAGTGAGAGAAACGAGAAAATTAGGGTCGATTTGTGGCTCTTAGGTTTAGAAATCGGAACCAAACAGGCTTTGCTATAACTTGGCACGGTCGTGTTACTGTTACCCCTTCCATGGACACTGTAACATAAAAAACAAAAAAAGAAACATCTGCTACATCTACATGCACTCTCTTTCTCGACTCGGCTACTTCTCATCTTTACTCCGATCCAAAAACTTACCCACAAACCAAATCAAACAAGTTCACGCCCAACTCATCTCCCAAGCATCTAAATCTCCCTCCATCTTCGCCAAACTAATCGAACAGTATTGCGCTAATTCTACATCAGAACTCATCAATTTCGCCCGCCTTGTCGTCACCCACTTTGATCCCCCATCTGTTTATCTCTTGAACGTTCTAATCAAGTCTGCTCCACCCAGACAATCACTTCTCGTTTTCTCTAACTGGGTTTCAAAAGCCAGTTTGGTTTTCGACGAATTTACGTACATTTTTGTGCTCGGAGCCTGTGCTCGGTGTTCGGCGTTATGGGAAGGGAAACAGATGCATTGTCGAGTAATGAAAGATGGGTTGATGGGAACTGTTATGATTCAAACAACAGCAATTCATTTTTATGGGAATTGTCAGGATGTTTTGTCTGCACGAAAGATGTTCGATGAAATGCCTCTTAGGAATAGTGTTACTTGGACTTCTCTGATAGCTGGGTATTGTTCGCAAAGAGAAAGGGTTAGCGAAAACGCGCGGTGTGCACTGATTTTGTTTAAGGAGATGTTGGTGGATGCTCACGAACCATCGGAAAGAACAATGGTGTGCGTCTTGTCGGCTGCTTCCGGAATGGGGTTTTTGAAGACGGGGGCTTGTATTCATGGGTACGTTGTGAAAACTGTCGCTGATCCAGAAAACGACGTGTATTTTGGCACTGGGCTTGTTGACATGTATGCGAAATGTGGGGGTCTTGATTTTGCTTTGTTTATATTTATGAGAATGAGAGATAAGAATGTCTTGACTTGGACTGCGATGACGACTGGGTTGGCTCTTCACGGGAAGGGTAAGCAAGCCTTGAGGTTGTTGGATACGATGGGAGCTTATGGGATAAGGCCGAATGAGGTGACATTCACTAGTGTTTTACTTGCTTGTTGCCATGCGGGGCTTGTTGAAGAAGGGCTGTTTTTGTTCCATAGCATGGAAACCAACTTCAGGCTGGCACCTCAAATGCGTCATTATGGTTGCATTGTTGATCTTCTCGGTCGAGCAGGGCATATAAATGAGGCATACGAGTTTATAGTTAGCAACAAGGTTGAAGGTGATGTGGTTTTATGGAAAAGTTTGTTGCATTCATGTGGGATTCATCAAGATGTCGCGATGGGTGAGAAGGTGGCAAAGATTCTTATTGCTATACAGCCAGAAAAGAAACTTGTGGGATCAATGTATAGGAGTGAGGATTATGTAGCTTTGTCCAATATTTGTGCTTCTTCAGAGAGGTGGGAAGATGTGGCTGTGGTGAGAGAGGTTATGGATTTTAACAGGATGGAGACTAAGCCTGCTAGTTCGGTCCTCGCTTAAATGAGGCGACTAATTTCAGTTAAGTTTGTCCAGTACTGCTCAGGCTCTTTCTAACATCAGTGCGATGAAATGTACGCCAGTTAAAGTTTAGAGGGGTGTTAAGATGGAGTATCTTCCTTTTGACGGAGCTTCACGCATATACAACCTACAACATCTGAAAACTGCACTCTTCGGTTTGTTTGAGGTGTCTTTATTGCTTACAGAGGAGGGCATACAAGCGCAAAGAAATTGTGGTTGCATCTATTTGATTTGAAGCCCAAGATGGATCTGCTTTTGGGATTTATCAATGTAAGAAGCTATACTCTTCTCTCGAGGGTAAAGGGGGAAGGCTGGCGGGCACCTGATGAGATGTGAACATTATGGCGATAACTTATAACCTATCATTAGTTGTTTTACATAGGAGTTTTTTTTTTTTTTTTGATCTAAAGGAAGCAAGCACTACCTGCATTTCCAGAGGAGGGGTGGGGTTAAGAGTCAGTCTGACTAATCCTCAAATCGATATTGAACATGTTTCTTTAGTTGTGAAAAACAAAATTTTACTATGACAGAGAAATGAGGAGTGTCACACTCGAAGAGAGAAGAGCTTGGTCATGGAAAAGTCTGACCAAATCCATGGAGTTCTAGGTGGGCCTCGTTAGAGATTGGCGTAGATCATGGATTAGGTGGATATAGAGTAATATCAGGTTCTGTAACTCTCTTTTCTTCCCATCTTTAAACTGCAATGCACGTCTTGGAGTTAGCCTGGATAAGGGAGCAAAGTATGTCCACTTTGAAGTGAAAACCATGGGGAGGACTATGGTTTCCCCTCACTGTGTCTTTTCCTGGTCAAGGTTTGCTAGCCGTTTCACAGTTGACTTTCACAAAATGCTACTCTCTTCTGCCCTACAAAGAGTCCATGTTTGAAAATGAATATTATAATTTTTCACTTTCGGCTATTTGTTTTACAAATTGTACTAAAGTTGAAGGTACACTGTACTCCCTTTGTCCCGCATAAAAAATTACACAGGCACGAAAATGTATATAAATGAATCGAAATGAGTAATTTTCATAAAAATCCCTTAAATGGGATTCTTGATTCCTCGTAAAAAAAAAAAAAAAAATAGGGGTAGAATGATCAAGAGGAATGACTCAAAAAGAAAATGTAACTATTCATGTGGAATGGTCTATGTTAACTCCTCAAATGGAGCCAAAGGAATAAATTTTTACAACAATATGCAATAAAATTATCATAATACAAATATGAACCCAAAAAAAAATTGAGAAAAAAAAAAAACAAATATTATAACTTAATTATAAAAAATGAAATAGTAAGCTTTCATTCCCGCTTTTTTTTAAAAAAAAATTCTCTCTTTTTGATCTCATACATTTCTTTTTATTTTCGTTTCTACTTTTTGTTTGATCACTAAAAAAGCTCAAATAATTTAATACATTAATGTGAGACACGACGTACCCAATCCCCACTTAAACTACCATGGTGGCAGGGCTTCCCTTCGCTGCACAAAAACTAATTTTGAAGGTTTTGGATGCGATGAGAGCTTTTGTAACAAGACGGAAAAAGATGAGTTGATCTTCATTAGCATGTTTCTTGCTTGCTGGCAATCAACTGTTAAAAAGTCTACAGTAACAGCAGCCAGTCCACTGCTGCTTATGCTCACCATAACGAGCTGCCCGGCTCTCCATGCCTTCCAGAATTGCTGCCAATCAAGCACACCTCCTTCGCATTCACACCACTTACCATTGATTCTAATTAATGCACTCCATAATCTTGTATAAATAGGTTGAGCCGGGCATATAAATGGAGCATCTGAGTTCAACGTCTTCCAAGTTGCGGTTTTCCCTTTGTTGTTCCAAGTTTCTTTCATCTTTATACACATGAAGGGTTGAAACAAACTTAGGTTGAACTTTTGCTTCTTAAGAACCCCCTGTTCTTGATTTCTCTCAATGGAACAGGGCATTATTGTCATTTCATCCAACGACAATAGTAAAATTACTCTGGCTAGATAACGTACATTGTGCAGATACAGTGCAATACATGAGTACATAAATCAGGATTGTCACTCTTAACATTGTATGTAACACTCACACTGACATAGAATCATACCAATGTCCTAAAAAATGTAGTGTCTACTACTGCAAGAACTTGTCAAACCAATCGCTGGCTTCTTTAACCATCAAAGACGTCATTGCATGACCAATCCCCGGTTCTAGTATAAGCTGGAGAAAAAAACACCCAAGACGATTACCTTTAGCTAACTTTTTACGTTCCAGACGCTTAAGGTCTATCAGTAATGCAACCATTCAAGTACTTTATCATAATTGTAGCCAGCTTGTGTTCATGTACTTTTGATTTGAGAACAAACTTGAAAGTCCAAGGGAGAAACTCGGAAATATAGTTTATTGATCTTCAAACCATGATATTTTTGGTTGACTTGAAGTGATGATATATAGAGTAATTTTATATTGTTTTTGGACAATGGATCCATACCTTGAGATTATCAGGAGAATGGGCCTTTTCATAAGCCTTGCGAGCATTTGACATGGGAACATCCAGACCTGCACGTGGGCATCGAGGATCTAATTCACCTGCATATCTCAAACAGATTGCCTGTTAGTTCCCTTGTCTTCTTCCAAGGAACATGATACTTTCACAACACGAATTGAAAAAGTGTGAGTGTCCATACCATTTATAAATAACAAGGGACGTGGTGCAATGACTGGAACTGAATAGGGTGCATCAAATTGAGATGCTAATCCTGGAGCTATTCTGTCCCAAACCTGGTCACAATAGTAATCTTAAAAGTCAGAAAATCAAGCGCAACTTTCAATCTGCAAGACACAATAAAAAGCCTCATCATGTCACCTGTTTTCAGTGTGGCAAAGAAGGAAGCAATCATTCAAGTTGTGTTGGCCTCAATAAAAGTTCAGTTTCAAGATTGGCTTGGGAGATATCGAGTGTTTAGCTTGGCTCCTGTCCTTTTCAGCCATAACTATACAGCAGCAATGTTTTTTCCTACAGGCGTACATGACCAGAGTCCAAAGTCCTTTCAGCAACGTTGGCCACCTATTGGCCCCGAGGATACCCAGGTCAACTGGGCCCATCATTCCCTCATCCAGAGAAAAGTCCATGGATGATGCAACTGACGGCAACTTGTGGTTCTACACTATTTTCTCCACCAATCTGATGGGGGCTATGGGTGCAACAATATCCCCATCATAAATCCTTGACTTCCCCATCAAGGCCAAGCCACAGCCACCAATATCATAGCTCTGGCTGATGCAGGACCTAAGACGTCACTACTATTACCGCTCCAATGATGGAATCAACAACACCAGCTTCCTAGTGTCCTACTAAGCATTCCGGTCAACTAAGCCCACCCAAATTTCATGGATGATATTGAAGCCAAATGGAAGTAGGTGGCAATGGCAACTTATAAGGCTACACTATTTTCCATATCTATCTGGTGTGGGATTGGAGAGTGATATACATTATGAATCTTACAACTGCAACTTGAATATGAAGATTTTACGGCATTGCATGGGGATAGAGATTTTGAAGAAAAGCATAATTGTGAAACTCACCATGCACTCTCACCCACCTGAAAATTCTCTTGAGATCTCTCAATTGCTCAACTCCACTATACCACTCTCCAGAATTTTCTGACCTTGGAAATTTCTGGAAGTCCTTCCCATTTTCCAGAAAAAATTTCTCCACCCTGGCGCATCCTTGGAGTAATACCAAGAAGCTTCCAGCCACCATTGTTCAATCACATAAACAGAAAGATCCAAAAACAAGGTGGCTATGAAAAACTACGTATAGGGGACTAGTAGGATTGTATTCTAGCTGTGTTTGTGAGAAAAGAAGCATCTCACATAAAGATGGTGCAAGTGCTTATAGAATTTAGGCGTTGGCCACCATGAATCAGTTGTGGGACATCAACTCTTGTTGTTTAGTGAGGAAGTCTTTTGCATATTGTTTGGTGCTGGTATTTTGCCCTCTGCCGTTCACAATTAGTACTACTTGGGTGAGAATCTGTACTGTAGAACTTGTACTTTGTCAACTGCAGTAGAAGTTGTTACTATGGTAAAAAATTGCTACTTCTATTGGGCTTATCCATGCTGGACTCAGTTTCTGTGATTGAATGCAGTGTAAGAGTTTGTTTACAAACCAGAGTAAGATGCACCCAATTATCCTGACTTTTCTATTTGAGTTCAGTAAATTATCAAGCTTTGATATGAAATGGAACAAAGAGGACTACTGACCTTCTCCACCACTTCTTTCTCAATTGCACTCTTTCCCAAATCAACACGAGCTTCTGAAATATATCATAACGCGGGGGGGGGGGGGGGTGGCAAACAAACAAGAATCAGACAAAAGTTTCAAGGACTCCATTCATAAATATATTTCATGAAGTTTGTGACCAGGAATGGTGAAAATCCATCCTTGTTCAGCCAAAGGAAAAAGACCAAGGCGCAAGAAAATCATTATGAGCTTGCAGAAATAATTTGATCTAATATTATCATTGAATTGGATTTTCAATCAATACTACCAATGGTGCACAAAAATATTTTTAAAAACGGAGTCTCACCTTCAAATACAGGCTTGATACTGTCAACTCGAGCCTGCCATTTATCATTATCTATGGCCCAACGAAATCCCTATCGTTACATTGTGCGAAAAGTCAAAAATCAACTGACAGTAACGTTTCTTTTTCAAAATAATCCAGGAATAGAATCCAGGTTAATTCAACGTTTAATCGACGAACCTGTACACCAATTATGGGGACGACCACTGAGTAACGGGAGTCAGCAAAAGCTGCAAACCATGCATGCATTCCTGCAAAGAAAAGTGGCATTTTGAGTGACTAAAACAGGAGTAACTATGACACTTTGCTTCAGGCTGTGTCCCATTAAACCTCCAAGTGATTCCCCTGTGATCCCTATCCTAGAATGGTCTATATCCTTCCTCTCCGTAAGATAATCTGCCAGCTTTATCAAGTCCCAGACCTGCAAAATCATATAATTCTTTTATGAACAGCACAGTTAACACCAACTAATATGTTTATTTTGTTAAGCCTTTCAAGCGCTCACAAGATAGTAGTTGTTATGGAAACAAAAACAATGTGATTGTTACTGTATCAAATATGAATGGCATTGTCTCCCCGCTTTTCCATGCTGAGACAAGAGCCTGTATTAAAATCAAGCAATTTAGATTAGGGATCAACTTCTAGAAAATAGCGGTATACTGCATTTGACTGATGAAGGTGAAATAGAATGCTACTCTGAGATTCACTAAATAGAATATTCTAGCACGAATAAGCATACACCTGAACTTCTATTGAACCAGCTAATTAGGATTTTTGTACTTCACTAAATTCTCAGCCGTCCGAACCACTTGGGAGTTGGGACCAGCTTAGCTAATACAAGCACAGCACATGCAAGATGTGTGCATTATTTTCTTTCATCCATCAATTATAAAATACTTTAGATTTAAAGGTAAGCGTTAATAGAAAACAATAATAAATGAAAGTAAGAGTAATTTTGAAATCAAAGATACATGTTTGTATTCGGCAGTAGTTATTTTAGGAGAAACTGTGGGGCAGGATGAAGGGAAAGTGGACGAGAGTCCAAACAGATCAAATCCTCTTCCTGTTAATAGATATAAACGCTTATTGGTGTACATATGAATACTCATTCCATAGGATCTTATCAACAACTGAAGCCCATCAAGGCTGAGGTAAACAAAGAACAGAGATTTCAATACACACATCTTGATATGTGGTCAGACTGGTGGCACGTTCCCCATGGTAACGAGAGTCGATGGCAATAGCTATATATCCACGTGAAGCGTATGCCTGAAACAAGTAAAACAAGAGAAAAAAAAAAAAAAAAGATCATCTTTTCCACGTTCAAAGTAATAACACTCAAAGTATAAAGATTGACGGTGCAAAAAACTAGGACTTTCTACCTCAAGCATTGGCCTTAACCACTCTTTGCACTTCTTTGTACTATGTAAAAAAACAATAGCTGGCCTTCGTTTATGATTGCTTTCAGCCATGCTCAAAATAAGTACAGGCAGTCGTCCTTGTTCTCCTTCCTGAAAGGAATGATATCAGTCCTGCTTTCCTCGAAATGCAGGAAGGATTTTAAGTGCACATCCAGTGTATTCGGAGCACTTTCATGTAAACTGTAATTAAATCAGGCAGTTTAGCCCCACAAAATATATGGGACTGGTTAAATATCTTCGAACTTCGAAGTTTAGACCATTTTTGGGTAATTGTTTCACGAAAAGGCAATATCAACAGAATGAAGTACAGGAGAAATTCTCCTGACAAATGAAGATGGCAGCATATATCATTCCATATTTGACATTTAAAACAAAAGCTATCTGAAAGTAGCAAGTGTGGGAGGTGTGTGATGTTTGAACCATAGATCATTCAGTAAAGAGTAGAATCAAAGAACGATGGAACATCAATGTCACCCCAAATGTCACTTAACCACGGAAAATGCACAGTGAGAGGGAAATGAAGATGACATAGCTGATAAAATTTGAGAAGGAAGTAAAAAGGAAAACATAAATAAAGTCACTTTCATACTACTATCAACAACACAATATCCGATTAATATATATATGGGATCGCCAATCTACAACGATTTGTTATAAGCATTAAGTAATGGCGATACTGGTTGGCAAAGATCAAAGACCAAAGAGGCATTGGATTACAATAATACTGAAAATATCTAGTTCTGACACATGATTTTTTTTGTTTGGTATTCTTTCACTTTTCCGATCAAAATTTAGCTGGACATAGAAGAAAAAAAGACTTTGGAGCTGGATATCATGCATATGGAAGCTTTATTTAATCCAGAAAGCAATTAACATTTCTGAATGATATTCATGACTAGGTATTGCAAATCAAACTACTGATCAATATCATCAAAATACAAAGGTGCACGTACCTCAGTAATTAAGTAGAAGTTTTCTTCTCTAAGTAGTTCCTTAAAGTTGGAAATGTTTGCCTTTGGGGTAGACTCCATTGCCTAGTAAAATTTCAAATGAAAGTGAATATGAAAGGTAACAAGAGAAGTCAACAATAAGAAAGAAAAAGATCACAACCTCACTAAAAGTTGGTCGAGGAGTTTCTTGATACAGAGGTTCCAGCACCGGCATTCCAGGTTGCACAGTCAGTGGAACTGAGAAAGGAACATAGCAGATGGCATATTAGGCAAGTCAAAGCTGAGTTTTTTCTTCTCTTTTTTCATTGGCGACAGCATTTGGGGGCAAAGAAACTGAGTGTGAACCATTATTTGAGGAGACTCAGAAATTATACAAAAAGGGAACTAGTCAAGTCAAGGCGCCATCAATTTAGCAACGAATTAACCTTTAAAACTCCATTATCATTTATTCTTGATTTTCCAATAAAACTATTTGAGGGAAACTTTATCCTTTCAAGTGTACAAATAGGCTTCACCTCATAACTTAGCTAGAGTATAATACAGTTGCTAAAAGTCTACTTTCATATAAGGAAAAATGATAATGAGGCACTAAATGAAAAGAAATCTTAACCACTATTCAACAGATTCTGAGGTGAGCAAAATTTCTATTTTCATTCCAAGGGATAAAAAAAAGAAGATAAAAACTGACCTGACATGAAACTCATGAGTAATAAGTTCACATCTATCCAATATTCAACAGCAATTAATCTATTGTGCACTTTATTTAGCATATGAGTTCCTCTCGGAGCTGTGACACACATTTGGGCTTCAAGTGGTGTGGACCGGCACCTGAGCATCATGGTAAAACTAATGGAAAGAAAGAAAGAAAAAAAATATTTCTGGAAGAAAGGAAGTCAGCGAGCAAGCAGACTTGCCATTTCAATTTAAACAACCACATTTGGTAAGAATGTAACAAGCGTCAACCACTGCCATCAAAATTCTGAAAATTTTCTTACAGACCTCACCCTCAGTAAGTCATTTTACTTGGTAAGTATCTTCATTTTTTTTATTTTTGGAATAATACAAGATATCCCACCGTTTGCATCCTCAAAATTTTTCAATGGATGCGTCAATTAGAGAACGATTTTAGATGAAATGGGTCCGATCCGTTTATCTTCTTTGTCAATCTTTGACTAATTAGGTCAACATGTCAGTGCCTGAGCATTATCAGTCCCCAAAGGCTATCCGTTGACTCTATCTATTCATTGAATTTGCTTTCTTCCATTATCCTCCCCCTCTCGTTTGTTTTAGGAACTTATCCTAAGGTCTCCTCGCCAAGAGCTCTCCGGCGACGGATAAGGGAGACCGTAGACCTGACCTTAGCTTTGAAATGATGAAGACTAAAAAAACGATTTAAGGTGTTAATTTGAAAATTGTAAGATTTTCAGGATACTTCAGATCGACAATGTAGTATAACTCTTTTCTTTGATCATAAAATATTTTACACGCCACATGGGATGGTAGCTTCGTGGTCGAAAGAAAGAACGAAGTTACTGATTCACGGGTTCGATTTACAATGGCAGCTACTAATTGATCTCGTGGTGAACTGTGAAACAAATGACAACTACCTAGTCTCGCGGCGGTGTGACCGTGAAACAAGCAGGGCCTAAATGTTTAACAAATTCATTGATTAATAAAACATTACGAGTGATCCAAGCTGAATTTTGTAACTTCACTAGACTTTTTCGGTACAATTTCTTTTATGAGGAAAAAAAAGGCCAATTCTAGGAGTATAGAGAATATTATGAGTTTCCAGATTTATCATTGTTACAAACACACTGCACTTGAAATTAACAGAGGAAAACTAAAGGCCGTTTCAATGGTTGACTTTTTTTTCTTCTCCTTTTTGACTCATTTAAATGGTAACAAGGACCAAGGAGGGGAGGGAGTGTAGTATAATAGAGTTTGAAATTAAGAAAAAAAAGGAAATGGAAATACCATGAGGAGAGCGGCGAGAACGGAGAACATGAAGGAAGTCGGAGCGGAGCTTGCCACCGTCGCCGGCGGCGGCCTTGTACATCTCCTGTTCCATGTGCCGGGCTGTGGTGAATTTAGTAGAAGAGTGGGGGAGCGGACGGTTGACTAATTGAGCAGTTCCTCCTCCTCCGTATATTTTATAGACTTGAGGTGGTGGGCCCCTCGTGTGCATCTGGGTTGGCACGTGGAGGGGTGGGGCCACGTTGGGAGTGATCGTGTTCATGAAGAAGGCACTAGTTGGAGTTGGAATTGGAGTTGCTGTGGTGGCGGTGGCGGTGGTGGTTAGTGCAGAAGCAGAGGCAGCAAGAAAGAGCCATAAGGATAGAGCTGTCATTTCATCTGCTACATTTCCATTTCAATGTTCAATCAATAATGATATTCAAAATAATACTCTTTGATTCCTTTTAAATGTTTCAAAATTGAAATAAAACTCTCAAATAAAGAGAGAAAAAATTAATATTTAAAAAAATGTAATTTTTATTTTTTAATAAAAAAATTTCACAAAACTACACAGTATTATTATTATATATTATAATTGATACATGACAAGTAGGGCTTGTTTAGGAGGAGGAGGATTGTTGCAATTGTTTTTGGTCTTTTGATATTTTATCTCTCATTAATTTTTATAATATTTTTTAATTTATATTTCTTCTATCTTTTGTTTTTGTCTTTTCAAAAATAAAATAACAACTATAAGACCTAACTAAAAGTCTTATAGCCGGATCACGAATCAAATATCGCTCCACTTGAACACGTGGTTAATATGGTAAAACTTGATCACTAACTTCTCACTTCATTACATATCATTCAATATCATATTTCAAACATTATTCATTTTCCATCTACTACC
>JAOTQG010131651.1:0-20252 GCA_025631175.1 Iris virginica
TCTCTCTCTCTCTCTCTCTCTCTCTCTCTCTCTCTCTCTCTCTCTCTCTCTCTCTCTCTCTCTCTCTCTCTGTGTCAGATGATTTTGAATGATCTTGCTCTAGTTTTCTTTTGAGTATGCCATGCATGGCTATTCTTTTTTTCTTCTTCTTCTTCACATTCTTTATTGGACTCTTTTTTTCGGAATTGGCAGAGATAATGACCAAGACATGGTTGAAGAGATTTCAGAAGGGGTTATTTTTGCAGTTGGAAATAGAAGAATTCTTTTTTCAAATTCTTCAGTTTCGCTCTCTGCTGAAGGTAAAAAAGTTTCTTTCTTTAATTTAACCATCAAATCGACCCACCACCATCCCGACTGAATGTAGTTTTATACGTAAATTGCTAGATTTTAGTTCTTTAGACACGGATGAGGAGCATCTCAATAACGAGCCATCAGCAAGAGGAGACGACGATGACATGGAATCGGAAACAGCATCTTCCAAGGCCAGCAGCTCTTCAGATTCACCATCTTCCAAAGACAGCACTTCAGATTCAGAAACTCACAATAACACAAAGTCCCATCCCCAGTGGCGTGGGTTCTTGAAGAAACTGAAAAAAGGACCTACAATGACATTGCATACCTTCCATCCCGCCATTCCTTCTATCAAGAAGCTCACCAAGAAAAAATCTAGGAAATTAACACAGAGCCTGCCAGCTATGCCACCCCACATAGACGCTGAATTGTATTGCTTCGAGGCTTCCTGGGTTAATTTCTCCCTCTGTGATCTTCAAACTGCAACGGACAATTTCAGCCGCGGTACGTAATTTTAAATTTCCTCAAATTTAATCAACTTCCTCTTGAAACCTACAACATTGCTTTTTTGCCCCTCTGCTTAACATATTTTGCCCTTTCTTTCTGTGAAGAAAATATAATCGGACAGGGAGGATATTCCGAAGTTTACAAGGGGCATTTGGAAAACGGGCAATTGGTTGCGGTCAAACGCCTCATCAGGGGAACGCCGGAAGAAATGACAGCAGATTTTTTATCTGAGCTCGGAATTTTGGTCCATGTAAACCATCCTAATATATCAAATATTATTGGCTATGGTGTTGAAGGGGGAATGCATCTTGTCCTTCCATTGTCTCCTCATGGGTGCTTAGCATCTCTTCTTTCTGGTTAGTTCTTCATTTTCAGAACTCAACCAAAAAAAAAAAATTATGAGATAAGGGGAATCTTTTTTACATCTCAAACTATCCAACTCACATTCCTATTATCTACCATTTTCAGATGAGAAGAACAAACTAGAATGGAAGGTTCGATATAACATTGCTGTGGGTACTGCCTCAGGCCTTTCATATCTTCATGAAGGTTGTCAGCGGAGAATTATCCATAGAGATATCAAGGCTGCTAACATATTGCTTACAGAAGACTTTGAGCCTCGGGTAATCCTTCGAACCATATACGGTGGAGTATATTAAACCATAATACATATTTCAATGATTTACTCAGATTCTTAATTCAATGTAGATTTCTGATTTTGGGCTGGCGAAGTGGCTCCCAGATCAATGGACGCACCTTACTGTATCACAATTTGAGGGCACATTTGGGTACGCGAAATTAAGAGCATTTTCTGGTTTCTTATACTCTTTGACGCCATCTGAAGAAGCGTTTAATATGATATTTTCCCCCCCTTTTTCTAATTTGTTAACAGCTACCTTCCTCCTGAGATTTTCATGCATGGGATGGTTGACGAGAAAACTGATGTATATGCTTTTGGGGTATTACTGTTGGAGATTATCACCGGACGCCCAGCTCTGGATGAGTTACAACATAGTCTGGTTATGTGGGTATGTTAGCTTCTCTAACTTGCAAACATAGCGGTGCCCCATTAAAAAATATTAAGGGTGATCTATGACGAAAGCAGTACTCAATTTTGGTAATTTTCTTTGCAGGCTAAACCATTGCTCTCTACTCAAAACATCGAAGAGCTTGTTGATCCACATCTTGGAAGAGTCTATGACTTGGAGCAATTAAATCGCATGGTTTTGGTTGCTGCTCGGTGTATACATCAAACTTCAACTGAACGGCCAAAAATGAGCCAGGCAAGTTTTTGAAATTCATGCATGTGAACCATAACAGGCTTTGCAGGATATGTTATGAAAACAAAGCTTGCTCAATTATCATTGTTAGCAGAGCTTGCTGAGTTAGGGAAAAAAAAAGGCCATTCAAGTACACCAGATTCAGCTTTGAAAATACTCAAAAGCCCTGAGCAATTTTGGCTAACAGAAATATAATGGATAGTGTGTGTGTGTATGTGCTGCAGGTTTTCCGGATGCTAAAAGGTGAAGACGCCATTCTTGACAGCAGGAAAAAGTTCCAGAAAAGGCCTGCATTTAAAAGGACGAATTCCATCAATAGAAGCAACTTTGACTATAATACATTCGCAGATGATCTAAATCAACAAAGTCAGATTGCGTTGGAGCTCTAAAGTTTGTATGGCACGAATAGATTGAAACTCTGTCATGGAGTTTTTGTCAGCAAGGGCATTAGCTGCTGTTGGGGTTGTCTATAACATTATAATTGAGTTAGTTCCTGTGAAGAAAGAAGTAGTTTAGTCTGTAACTAAATTAACTAACTAGATATTTTTACATGCTTTTCTTTTCAATTTTTATGTAATTAAGAATGAGATTGCTGCTGCTATGGAGGCCGAAGAGAGAAGCGAGAGGGCTGCAGGCTCGTAGGAGGATTTGTATCAGTCCTCAATTAGATACCATGTTTTCAACTTTCTTGTTGATCGAGATAACCTTTTCCCGTTTTGTAACTGTAAAGTCGAATGTTAATTTTACACTCCGACCAACATTTGTTCACGCTACTTGGAAGGGGATGAGCCTCCTTATAGGAGGGGTCATGTTCAATCCATAACAGGATAGTTTTCTCGATATCGCTATTCACGCATCGGACATACGTTTTCTGACGGGATCGGAATGTGACTAAGGTCTAGATCACGAGTCCAATTTGGTTCGATATGGTAATAGACGGTACTGTTTAAAATATGAGATGGAGTAGATGAGTTTTTTTGCTTAAATGTCTATTTTACCCTTGAATGTGAAAGATTGAATATAATTTATAATATTTAAATGTGACGTGAAAGGTTTGAATGTGAAGAGAGAATTAATAAAAGAAGAGAGAGAATGTGATGTAAAAGGTTTGAATTGATTTATGTGAGTGTATAGGTATAGGGGTAGTAGATGAAAATTAAAATTAAAGGAGTATGATATATGTAATATTTGGGTGTGATATTTGATATGTGATCGAATATTCTCCGTATTCTCCATATTCTCATATGACACCAAATTGGACTTGTGATCTGGGCATAACCCACACAAAGCGGAGTGCATCGCTTTCACAGAATCATACGCAAAATATCGTATGGTTATGATAAATACTCCCTGCGGCTACGCCTTATGAGGATGCAAATCGGAGGTACGTAGGGGAAGACTCCGACATAACCGGTGTTCCGGCCCCTCCGACACGAGATCAACCAAAATATCGCATATGGGAACAAGATAATCTCATTGTGTGTTCTTGGTTGCTGGAGAACATGGACCCAGGACTGGTTCCAAAACAATGCAGAATTTCTGTCAGCCGGGTCACTTATAGCAAAGGGGGGGATGGCCTATAAATCTTCGACCACATAGTAAAAGCATACAGTATTAAACAGAGAGGCAGAACAAATGAAGCCTACTACGAACAATTTTAATGCCTATGATTCATGAAGAAGACATTGTAATTTACAATCGGTTTAAAGCAGAAAATCGATTTTTTTCAATTCTTGTAAGGGGTTGATGAATCTTATGATGCCGAAAAAAAGGACCTATTGAAGGAGATTCCCTTATCCACTGTAGTGTGAGGTTATGCCTTCATTAGGAGAGAAGGATCTCGGAGGGGATCATGAGATCGGAGACTCAGGCATCGAAGCTGGACTGAGCGTCACAAAGATACAGCCGGGGTTAGCAAAAAACCTGATATGACAAGGAATCGGTCAGAGCTACACCACCAAGCCCCGCTCGTAATCAAAACCAATTCTTCGAAATTATCACGGAGGGGCGACATCGTTGATCAATCCAAGTTCAAGTGCAGTAACTGTAGCAAACCACGACATAGTAGGGAGGAATGCTATCAAGGGTTTCTGGAGGGATGGAGGAGCCAATGACCGAGGGGAGGAACCAAACACACCACGGTGCCGATTGTTGGTATATCCGGCGTCTAGGCGCTCAGTGTTAGGAGTGTCTATTTTTTTTTTCGAATAGACGTAAAGACTATAAATTAGGTACATAACATAAATATAAAATATAACATAAATTATCCTTATCATATTCATAATTATTATGTGCATTATTTATAATATGTACATAATTTATAATCTTTATGTATATTTGGAAAAAAATAACACTCCCAACATCGATCGTCTAGACACTCGATATAATTTGCGCGGTGGCAACGACCTTATGAACTCAGGAGCTCGATGAGATTGGAAGCGACGATGGGCTTGGATTCGCTGCAATAGGGGCCTGCAACAGTGAGGGTTGGAGGACAATTTACCCATAGTCCCTCAGCTGTTATTGGTTACCTACCTGAAGTCTCTATTTTAAATAAATTTGCCCCTCTAAGTTCAGCCACTAGACAATTTAAACCTGATATGTTAGATGATGATCAGTTTTCAACTTATGCTCCGTTATCTTTTGAAAAATATTAAAATGCATCTAGACAGGTTGATATCCCCAAGGCATATGTAATGGGAAATTTCAGGGATAAATGTCAGCGGTGACTGTTTGATTGTAGAATCACGGACACAATGACATTTGAATGAAAAAGTTTGAAATCTGCCACTACACTATCCAAGCAATCGATCCAATGTGTGAATGGGAATCTTGACTTAATTGAAGGGGCTGAACCAATAGAGCTGTCTCCTACGCTTAAACTAAATAATTGTCTTAATATTCCTAGTATTTCATGTAAATTATTATCTATTAGTCATGTTACAAAGAGAGAGTTCGAGTTTTCTGTCTCAAATGGTATCCCATTTTCTGTCCAATTTTTTTAAAATCTAATCTCAACCATTTAAAAAACGAGGCTAAGATTTTAAACTCTAATTTTTAGTTAATTTAGAATACATGTTGTGTTTAAAAATTATGTAACAAGAGATGAGACATCATTTGGAACAGAAAATCTCGATTCCACGAAAGAAGTAAACTGTGTTGTATTGATGTTCCCTTGGTTTTGCCTCTTATAGGATATTCAGTCGGAAAATATTATTAAGCATAGCAATGAGAGCGGGGGATTTTACTATGTCGATGAAGTTGCTTAATAAGGAATTGCAGTGCTTGCTCATGAAACCATTGTTAGACAAAGATAGTTGTGGCAGTGGCGGTAGGCCATCCTTCGGGTGGTGACCTCCATCTATTATTTTTCAAGTTATTTTCTAAAAGTAATTATATTTGTTGTGAGACATGTTTGTTAGCATAAAGTTATAAATATTTGTACATGTTTTTCAATGTTAGAGTAAAGTTCTTGTTTTCCTTAGTTAATTAATTATGATGTGTGGAGTCCAACTTTCATATACTGGATTTTGCATGTCAAACAGACATTTCAAGTACTTTGTTACGTATATATTGATGATTACTCTCATATGATATAAATTTATAATTAAAAATAATAATTCAGAGACTTCGTCAAATTTTAGGCAAAAAAAATGTGATGAAGGTTTAATTAAAGAACCAACAACTTTAACACAAAACCAATTTCAAAATAATACAAAAACAAATCCCTCATTCAAATACATCAATGGCGATTTTTGGCGATGCATTGTGATATGTTATAATAATTAAAATAAAAAGGTTAAAAAAATGATAAAATACATAAAAAATAAATATAAAATATCATGTAATATAAGTTTTATGGCCTAAGCCTTTAGTAAATTAGAGGAGAAAAAAAGGATATTACGGAACATGCTCTTTCTTTTGTTTTCAAAAATAAAAAGTGAATTTATTTTTCAAGCACAGAAAGTAATTGTTTGAATAAAGTGCTATTTTCGTCCTTAGATAAGTAATTGATTTTTTAAAATATAACTTAATTAATTATTAAAATTGTTATTTATCACATATTTTTCAGCTTTTTAAATTATCAATTCCAATATTTATAAGTTAATTTTCACAAAAGGTTGATCAAGATTTGATTAAGGCTCGGGTTACATACATAGAGTGATATAATTTTTAATTTCTAATTCTTATTTCACCATTTTCTCTGTCGATATTATACTTTATTACTTTAATTTTTATAAAATATTATATTATATTATTTAATTTTTTATAAATTGACTTGCTAAATTAAATCTAAATTAGTATAAATTGATTTGCTGATTTAAACGTAAATTAGATAGAAAAATGTCGGCAAAAGGCCCAAAATGGTCCCTAAAGTATTTAAATTTTTACGCTTTCATCCATAAACTACTGCATGGCCTAGTAAAATCATTAAACTATTTAAGTTGTGTCCAATTTGGTCCCTGAACCTAATTGATCACAGTTGACCAGAATATGTGGCAACATTTCTCTTACGTGGCGCTTAGGTAGCTCCTATAGGGAATATTATTTTAGGTGAAAGCTACAAAAGGACATTATTACCCGTTCTAGTGCTCAAATGACTATAATGCCCCAACGGTTAATGCCAACAGTCCATTTTCCGCTGCTCTGCTTTTTCCCAAAATTACTCTACCATTATCACGGAGAATCAGATCACAACGGTTTCTACGATTGGTTCTATTCGATTGCTTCTAGGGTTCGTGCTTCTAGGGATTGGAATTCCAGTAATGGCCGATTATGGTCAAGGGTAGTTGGGAAAATTACACCTTCACACCCTCATCTCTTTTCGTGCAGTTAAAATACTCCCCGAAGTCCCAAACGTGCTCCCGAGAGGCCGAAACTTCTTCGAATTCAATTTCATCGACACTAAAGTGATGCGGAGTATCCTTTATTAAATTCATGCATTTTATTTACTCGCATTTGCATAAAATATATATTTTCGGCTAAAATTCTCGCTTTTAAACGAGATTACGCCCTTTTTGCAAAAGTTTTTGGCTAAAATTCTCGCTCTTAAACGAGACCACGCCAATCTAAAAAAATGTCTTTAAAATAAAATTCTCGCTTTTAAACGGAGAATTTCTTTCTAAAAGAAAAACAAGTTTCGCATTACCGCGAACTACGCGTGGTCTGATTTCTCGCTCTTAAACGAGAATACATAGGAAACCCCCAAGAGGAGTTCGACCACTTTTGGGCAAAAAATGGTGGTCCGTTCATATTGACGACGTTGCTCGCTCGTTAATCAACTGCGCAAACATAGTCGCCGAGGGGCTTTGCAGATACCTCATTTCTGACCCTAGTGAATAAAAAAGTTTTAATAGAGAGTTTTAAATAAATAAAGGAGCCCAAGTAACATTAATAAATATGTTACTTACATCAAATAAATATTACATGCTCAAATGTTGCACTCATACATTATTAATGTGGTGTAACAATTTATTTTGTAGGATGAATGGAGGAAAAGACAAAAGAGAAGACTTCCTCTCACAAATAAATCATCATATCAAGTTTTCAAGTAGGAGACAAGCCCTTCAAAAAATGGGAGATGAAGTAAAGAGATTTGCGTAAGTAATGTACAATTAAGGATGTAATTATTAAACACTTAGGCACATTGAACAATATGTTGTATCTTATTTTTGCCAAGAAAAAGGCAAAAAATCTAGTCAGCCTCACGTGGGCCGGTCCGGCCCATTCATGGCCAGTTCGACCCAGGTGGGCTATTTCTGGAATTTTTTCTTTTTTCTAAAAAGGGCAAAAGGGTAAATTCATAATTACTCCCAGGGGTATTTTGGACATTTTGGGCCTCCAAAGAAGGTTGGATACTCCTGTTCCCAACTATAAATACAATCCCATTTACTCCTTTCAACAACATTTGAAGCCTTGGCAAACTTTTGAAATCTCTCATTAAACTCTTAAGCCTTGATCATTTGGCTTGTCAAGAGAAAGTCCACTCTCTCTCATCAATCATCCTACTCTCTCTCCTCCATTAAACACCATCATCAAGAACACAAGCTTTCTCAACCATCCAAAAACACAAGATCAATAAGGATAATAAGAGTTAGAAAGCATTAAAGAGAGTTCATTAATTTGAACTTCTTTAGTTCTTTCTTTCTTCTTTGACTCCATCTTTTTAAACAAATGAGTAATCATCCTTCACAACCCATTTGTCCAAGCTCATTGGGAATAAGTGAGTTTACTTCTCATCTTTTAATCTTGTACAACTTCTCTACATCTATTTCTATGTAAATAACTTGAAAGCCCACTTGATGATCAACCAAATGAGCATTACGTGTTCATCCTTCATAAAAGTGAACTTACTTCTTTTTTAATACTTGTTCTTTATTGCTTACATATACATATTATATATATTATATATATATATATTATAGGACATAAAGTGTAGTTCACCAAGTTTGGGATTACAAATCTCACTACTTGGGAGTTGATTTATATATTATTAGCATTTAAAGTGCAAGTCCTTCAAGTTTGAGATTATAAATCTCACTACTTATGAGTTAATTTATATATTATTAGCACATAAAGTGCAAGTCCTCCAAGCTTTGTGAGTTGAAGAATGACAAAGAAATGAGTCCTAATCCTAAGTTTTCATTAAATGCACAAACATCTCTTCATTTGCATGATAAAAGGGTAAATACCTTTCAAAACTTGCACGATTAAAATGTAAGTCATTTTTCTTCCAAATGCATGATTAAAATGCATTTTCATGCATAAAATATAAATACTTTCTTTTCCTTTCCACATGAATAAAATGTATATTCTTTCTCTTGCATGTTTAATTTGTAAATAAATGATGTTGAGACCATGCTCACCTCTTTTTGCATCCTTCTTGAATCTCATGTAAGCAACCAACCAATCAATCGACCGACCAATAGGAGATATGCATACTAGAATATTATTAAGAGCCCGAAAGGGCGAATTGGGTGCCTAACCCCTTCCCGATTCGTAATCTAGCCCCCGTACCTATAATTTCTTATATTTAAAAGGCTTGTGCTTCTGAAGTCTTCAATATAAACGGAGGTGACGACTCTCAATTTTTCAAACAAGTTGAGTGGTCACTAATGAGAAACCCGCATTGTACCAAAGTTCTCATCGCACACGTCCAATGTTCACCTAAGGAAAATCAACGAGTCAAATTTCGAAACAAAAGATTTTAAATCCTTGGGGCGCGAGAACGGGGAGGTTCTCACACAGTGAAGGAGTTAGGATATATAGATGAATTCCAACTGAATTATGCAACTCCTGAACTTGATTTTGTATTGATAACCTATGATAGGGACATAAATGATCTTTATAAAGCTGCTATGACATGTAATGAAATTCATATATATATATATATATGTATATATGTCAGTCATGGGATAACTAAATGCATATTAAGCCAAGAATATAATCCTGAGATAGTACATTTGTCCTATAGAGATTCTGCACAAGAAAAGAGTGATAATGTTATGGATGATGAGGATGAGTGGTTTAGTCAAAATATGGATAAAATTGATGAAGTGTTATCTAGTTATGTGAATAGATCTGAGGGAAATGATAATTATGATGATTCTGATTGGGTAGATAGTTTGTCGGATGTTGATCCAATGACTGATGATGAGAAGTACATTAGTAATAGGAAAGGGGCTGAAGAAGTAATGAAGAAAAAAAAAAGTTCCTAATGTTGGGGCTAACAAGGAAATTAGAAGAGAGACTAATGAGGATGGTAAGGCTAATGATGATGTTGAGACTGAAAATGCAGAAAGTGGTAATGAGGGTAGACAGACTGAGTCTAGAAGAAATCGGACATGAGAGATGACTTTAAAGCATGGGCTAGTGATGATGAAGGTTCAACAGGATCTAAGTATATCACTAGTGATGAAGATGAGTGGAATAGAAAGAGCCATAAAGCAAAATCAATGCCTGCTTTGAGATTCAATTCAAATGTCCCACTTAAGGAATTTGACTTCAGTAAATCCATGATCTTTGATAACCCTACAGAATTGAAAAATCAAATAAGGGCTTATGCTGCACAAGGAGGATATCAGATTACCTTAACTAAAAATGACAAGTTAAGAATTCAAGCAAAGTGTGTTGTTAATTGTCCTTGGCAACTGTTTGCTAGTTATGGAGGTAAGGAAAATACTTTCATGATTAAAACTTATTAGAAGAAGCATATGTGCTCATTTCAGTTAAGGGTTAAGCTTGTTAATTCAAAATGGCTTGCAAAGAAGATGGGTGACCACATGAAAATTAATCATTTTATTAAGTTGACAATATTTAAAGAAATGATCAAGCGACAGCTTGGGGTGGATGTCAACATTAAAAAGTGTAAGGAGGCAAAGAAAAGGGCTTTAGATACAGTCAAAGAGTCAATGAAGGAGCACTACTCAATGTTATGAAATTATATGTATAGGCTGTATAGGTCAAATCCTGGTAGCAAATTCATTCTGAAGCAAACAGCTGAGGAGTTGGTTGGGCCCCTTAAGTTTAGGAGAATTTATATCTGCTTTGATGCAGTTGAAAGGGGTTTTAAAAATGGATGTAGAAAGTTCATTGGTGTTGATGGCTGTTTTTTGAAGACTTGGATTCAGGGTGAACTACTTTCAGCCGTTGGAAGAGATGCAAACAACCAAATGTACCCCATTGCATGGGCTGTGGTTGAAAAAGAGGATCAACACATATGTGCAAGGTTTCTTACTCAACTAACAGAAGCTCTTGAAATGGAAAATGGAGATTGGACAATTATTAGTGATCAACAAAAGGTACCCCTTATATTTAGACTTGTTACAATCATTTTTGCTATATAAATTCCAATGCTTATATGTTAAATGTGTTTAAAATAGGGCCTGGAGCTTACTGTAAAAAACTTACTTCCTGAAATTCATCATAGAATTGTGCTAGGCATATTTATGCCATCTTTAAGAAGAAATTTTCAGGACTGAATTATAGGAAGCACTTCTGGTCAGCAGCAAAAGCCACAACAATTGAGCAATTTCAGAAGTCAATGAACATAATAAAGCAATTCTCTCAAGATGCATATGATCACTTGGTGGATAGAGATCCTAATAGGTGGAGTAGAGTTTTCTTCCCACTTATTTCTGGATGTGATTCAGTGAACAATAATATGTGTGAGTCCTTTAACTCATGGATTTTAGAGGCTAGATATAAATCACTTATCACAATGCTTGATGACATTAGGAAGTAAGTAATGGTAAGAATGAGGGATAAAAGGGAAAGTATGACACAATCATTGGCATAGGGTAGAAAGTTTGGGAAGAGGGTGTATGAGCAGTTAGAGTAAGGAATCAAAGACTCCAAATTGTGCACAGCTTTGTGGAATGGGGACTCACTTTAAGAGCTTAGGGGGTGGTATGCGGGACACACAGTTGATTTATCAAAATGGACTTGCATTTGTAGATAGGATACTAAAATTCCGAGGATTATATTTCAGATTAGCTTAAGGGAGAGACATACCTTAGATGTTATTCTGAAATGATAAAATCCTTGAATGGTATGAGTATGTGGCCTGCAGCACATAATAAACTAATTTTGGAACCTCCATCTCCAAGAAAGGTCACAGGGAGACCAAAGTGGATGAGAAGAAAGGATTTTGAAGAGAAATTTGACACGAAAGGAAAGAAAAAGGCAACAGATACTCACACTACTACTCTTGTAACTGCAACTGCTCCAGATCCATATAAAAAGAAGAAATTTTCAAGGAAAGGGAGTATTATGAGATGTACAATTTTCAAGGAGGAGACTCATAGCAGGAGAACATGCCCATTGAAGCCACATGAAGGTATACCAACTCCAAATCAACAAAGAAGACCAAAACAGCCTATAAGCTTCAAAGCTTTTGATATTTTTTTAATATTTTTTTATCTATGAAAATTATTTGACGGGGACATTGTTTTGTTTTTAACCAATAGGTAAATAGAAAAACTCCAGGTGGATCTTAGTAAGCACATGTCCTACGAATGCATAATACATTAAGATTCTTTTATCTTCTTGTAACTGCTTTTTTCTTTATAGTGTATGTAGGCTTACTTTTATCAATATTAATTGTCCTTTCTTTGCCTTCTATAAAGCTAACATACTTTATTTATTTTGGTGGTAGAACTTCTTTGGTGGACCAAGAAAGAGTTCAGAACCAATGAAAAAACATATGCAGTAGGATAATAACAAAATAGTCTACTTAGCAAGTTATGAAATGTAAACAGAGTCTTCCATTTTTTTGATAGTCGGATGTTATGAAATGTTAACTTTTTTCCACTTAGCATGTAATAGAAACTTTTGGTTTTTTAAATATATGTTCAGTTTGGATGCCTTCATTGGATCTTATCAATTGTTTAGTCTAGTTAAATATGTAATGTGTTGAATGATTTTGTTGATTGAATCAAGGCTGAATGGTCTATGTTGATTGAACAAAGGCTGAATGGTCTATGTTGATTGAACCAAGCCTAAATGGTTGGAAAAGCCAACTACTACTACTGTGTTGAAAATGTGTGGCTGTGGAAAACAATGCAGGGAGACGGATGTTGTCCATTTATTGTCCATTTTCACATTGTAACAAATTGACTAATCCAACTCCACTTTCATATGAGGCCATTACTGATCATGCCATGCACTATTCCAAAGCCTCACATTTCAACATGACTCAGAGATTGGCACACCGTGGGCTTTACCACTACATGATAACTTACATGGCAGTTTATGCAAGACCAGAAAAGATTCGTATTGCTGCAGGTGGATTAGACAATGGAGGGAGGCCAAAATTAGCTAATAACTGCTTTTGTTATGTGTTTTCTAAAGCCATGTTATGTGTTTTACCTTCATGGTAGTTATGTTCCCTGTTTTTATGTTTCCTTCTTCTCATGTATTTTTGTTTAACGTATTCAAGTGTGGTTTGTTGATATCTTAGTCCATTTTCATTTAATATTAAGCTTCATTTAGTGTTAATAATTTTGAAAATTAAGATACAAATTCAACAAAGAATAACTAGAAATATTAAGATTACATTCAATCAAGCTTAAATCAAATTACATTAGCATTTGGAATGTAAACAAATGCAAAGTGCACTGTCCTACAGATCTTATCAATTTCATAATAACAAAAACAAGGTTAATCACAGAAATGACAAAACAAAGGAACATCATTGTCTTCAATCCACCAATTGAGGAGATCAATCCATTCATTCCACTTTAAAAGACCTGAATTCTAGTTTGTAATCCACCTCCTAAGCTTCTTATTTCCCTCATCATTTGCGATTCAAGCCCAGGCATTTGTCCGATACTTGCCTATTGAACATTATCAACATTCGGCTCCCAAAATTTGAAGAATTTGCAGCTTCCACTCTCACATTTGAAATACAATCTATTAGGATTGTTAGAAGACTCAGAAATCCGCACAATCGCTCGTTTACGACAGTAGCAAATCTCATTCCTAAATTTCGCAATCCGTCCATTTATCCCACTGCTTGGACAATTACCAGTAGATAAAGATGAAGAAGCCATTATTAGACTTCGACTGGGAACCAAGGGGTGGCTCAGTGGTAGAGCTGGGCTTTACAATATGTAAGGTCTCAGGTTCGATCCCTTCCCATGCCCCCTTGGGGCCAAAAAAAAAAAAAAAGACTTCGACTGCAAACACAAACAATTAACCATAACAAATTTAGGATTTGAAATCGATTTTCAAAATTGGACAACAATTCACAAAGGATTTTTCTTTCTCAATTTTCAAAGATCTAACGATAATAAGTAATACATACCTGAATTCCCCAATGATTTTGGAAGTCGAGACACGAATAATTTTTGATTAAAGAGGGAAATGTGGGAATGACGGTAGCAGCAGCGTAGATTATTAAGCCAAAGAATGGCAGCAAGAGCGTAGAAGATTTAAAGAGGGGAAGAAGAAGATTATCGTGCTATCCACCCCCCTTATATTTTACACGTCATTAGTATTAGGTTTACAGATTTACCCTTCTAATCATGTCACATAAGCAAAAATTAATCCTAAAATACTGGTCAACTGTGATTAATTAGATTAGGGACTAAATTAGACACAACTTAAATAATTTAGTGATTTAACTAGGCTATGTAGTAATTTAGGGATGAAAACGTAAAAACTTAAATACTTCAGGGACCATTTTGGACCTTTGCCCGAAAAACGTCGAACATAACTCTTACGACTCACGAGCGATCGGTAGGTTAACATGCGCACCTCAACGAGCCATCTATGCCGATCCGCACTCAACCAAACCAACAGACGCGTGGCGTGGTACCTCCCTCCAACCACTTCTAACTATCAAGTTTCTCACTGAGATCGATCGCGACTGGTATCACCCAAACTCAGATTCGGAAAATTTCTCCACAGAAACTACCAAATTTAGAGCGAAGTCCCGAAATTACCGTTGAAGTTTGAGCTGATGATTCCATTATCACAACTTTCACTGATGTTCGTCATCTTCCTCATCATCATCGCATCGGTTTTGCCCGATTCCTCTGGCTCCACCATCATCAATCCCTCCAAAGTCAAGCAAGTTTCATGGAAACCTAGGTTAATTTTCAATTCCATTCAATCCTTTCCTCATTTTCTTAAATATTTGCTTCCTTTTGCAAGCAGTATAATGATGTAGTAAAAGCAAGAAATTATACATCTTCATTTTGAATTTTATCTCATGTTTTCCGCGGATTTGCAGAGCGTTCGTTTATGAAGGATTTTTAACCAATGAAGAATGTGATCATTTGGTTTCTCTTGTAAGTGTGAACTAGTCATTGTATTACGTTAGTGCCAATTATGTTCAGTTTTAATACTACATCAGTTATTGAAATCCTTAGTTAGTTTGTTTTGTAATAAAATGCGCTTATTTGCTCTTCATCGTCACTGCTAATTGGAGTTGCTGCGATAGGTTAATTTTGGAATGTTTATTAATTTTGAGTCGAGGTTGTCTGCATATTAGGGGTCGGTTTATATTTTTAATGTTATTTTAAGGAAAATGTATGTGATTGGTAATGGGGTGGGTGCGGTTAACGTTGAGTTTGGGTGTGTAACAGGCGAAAAGCGAGTTAAAGAGATCTGCTGTTGCTGATAATGTTTCTGGCAAGAGCAAGCTTAGCGAGGTTCGGACTAGCTCCGGAATGTTTATCCGTAAGGCTAAGGTGTGTTCTTTTTTACAATTCTTTGATTCATGACATTTTAAATCGAAATTGGTCACACACACGAGTGGATGATTTCAATCTACACTAATTTGCCACTAACAAAGGGTTTTCACAGTAATTTGTCCCTATCCATGGAAAATTGGTTAACATTGATGCATTCTTGACTATTTGTATTTTTTGTGACCTTTGATCTTTAAGATTGTATGGTTTCAAAATTTAACTTAGTGCATTAGGCTCTCGATAACTTCTATTGCCATTTAAATTTGAACATAACATGGATAAAAATGCTTGATATGATTATAAGACAGCTAATATCTGTTAATTTCATAATGAACACCCTTGAAGTCTAGTGGAGAAAAAATGATCTAGGATATTACCAGCAGATAAGCCAATTGGATATGCTGAAGTGGTTGCCACAAAGCTGTTATCAGATATTCTTGCGATAAAGCACATAATTAGTTGACCAATAATACTTCAATTAACATATCAAAAAGTCTTAAAGTACATGGATTTTTGCATTATTAGCATGCCTGAATTGAGCTGAAACCAACAACAACAACAACAAAGTCTTAATCCCAATCAATTGCGTCCGCCGTTACATGAATTCTTTTCCGCCATTCCACGCTATCCAATGCCAAGTCACCATACAACCCACAGTCTTTCATGTTTTTCCGTATTGACAATATCCATGTTAACTTTGACCTAAAACCATTCTTGTATGTTTATCTTTTCAAATTCCCTTCTGGTGTTCCGGTTGCATGACAAGACTGCATTTTAAAGGCGTCTCACACTCTGAGATAAGTTGAGCTATTTTCATCGGCTAGCAGTTGTAGTTAATGTATTTAAGAACCCGATTCATTTGTTCAGAGTGATGATGAACAAATGCTTGGAACATTATTAGAGTTACTAGTTTTCCTTGTCATATCATTTGCTTACCTGAAAATTATAACTAATTTACATACGAGTTGCAATCACCTTCGCAAAATCAAAAGCAGTCCTTTTAAGCTCTTATATACTTGTAAGTTGTATTACCTATAAGTGATGTCCTGATGATACATTTTCATCCCCTAAACGTGGCTTAATTTTGAACTCTCTCTCTCTCTCTCTCTCTCTCTCTCTCTCTCTCTCTCGTGTAGGACTCAATTGTTGCTGGCATAGAAGACAAAATTGCAACATGGACTTTCTTACCCAAAGGTATGTGATAAGCTGGAGGATGCTTTCATGGACTTTTTCCCTTTCTTCATAATATCTTATGCTATTATTTGATGAATTCATGCCATTTGAGACCATGCTTAATTTCTGAACCTTCCATTTGTTTAGGTTAAAGTAATCTAGCTAGTAATTAAGTGCATTTAAGTTATACTGGGCGCTGAAAGCCCTTTATGTAGAAATACCAGCTGCATCTATCCTTTTTGCTGGTTTCAGCTGTGTGAACAATGGAGTTATTTAGTTCTTCTAAGATGTAACATTCTGGTCCCCCCCCCCTGCCCCTAAGGTTGTTACACGATTCAAGCTAACTCGAGCTCTACTCGAAAAAGCTCGAACTCAAATGTGCTTGACGTTCGACTAGACTCGAGTTTGAACTCGATATTCTAAATCGTATATTTTTTAGTCAATCGTGCTCAACTCCGTTGCCGATAAGAAATCGTTCGCGATCGGCTCAAATTGAGTTCGACTCGATTGTTCGATAAAACTCGAATATTTTATATAAAAATATTTTTTAATATATTAAGTTGTATATGTTAGTGTATATATGTCTGTCAAGCAACTCGAACAACTCGTTTAGACTCGAAATTGGAGTGTTTTGGTATAAATCCAGCTGCTAGCGAACTACTCGTGAGCAGCTTGAACTCGAGTCGAGTTCTAAGTTCGGACATGCCAATGAAGCACGAACTCATACTCGGAAAAACTTCAACTCGAATAATCATTTTTGGCTCAAGCTTGAATGCCAAAACACTTGACTCAACTTGATTTGATAACAGCCCTATCCTCATTTACACACACACAACTCCAAAACACACACACACACATACGCACACTTGAGAAACATATTAGATGGGATGCCAAAGTTCAAGTCACCATCCATGCACCAGGTATTTGATTCCTTGAGTAAGAGTAGGCCTAGGGCATCTGATTGTTAGTTGTTACTCATAATTATGTGCCTGATGAAGGTTGGTCCCCAATAGTGCTGTAATCAAATTCCCTACGAAATGCACTAGGGTAGCTTGCTACGATTGTTGATCCGGGATAAATCATATTCACCCTTGTTTTATTCTGCTTCTTTTTAGTACTTATGGTGTCATCTGAGATTCTGATTATAATAACAGCTTCATTTCGATACAGTCACATTGAACCTTCAGCTTATATGTGTGGACATGCACTATTACCATGTGGCGTTTTCTATTTGAACCTATAGAAAGGTGAAAAGTCCAGGTTGTTCACTTATTTGAACTACCACTAAAGAGATCATAATTGAGGACATATTTGAGACTGAAAATATAATTCTTCCTCACATGTTATTAGAACATTCGCCTCCAATATGGATATTAAATTCAAAGTCTGTTTTACTTAACAGTTACAGTGAAATATACTGTTTTTAATGAAAGACCTATGTTGAGATCAAGTGGGTTTATCTATATTCATATAGCGGATTCAAAAATTTCAGAAGTTCTTGTGCAGCCATATATTTTTTTATTTCACTGTTGTTTATAGCAGTGCTGCTTCAAAAAAATTAGGTTCCAATTATGTCTAGAGGCATTACTTTTTGACTCCACACTGCAATTAAACACTTAAGTTAGCATCAGACTTAGTAAGCAGTGATTAAGAATCCTTTCTTGTTTCAGAAAATGGGGAAGACATACAAGTGTTGAGATACGAGCATGGGCAGAAATATGATCCACACTTTGATTACTTCACCGATCCTGTTAATATTCAACAAGGTGGACACCGCATAGCAACTGTACTCATGTACCTCAGTGATGTTACAAAAGGAGGTGAAACAGTTTTCCCATCTGCGGAGGTTAGTGTAAATGTAAATTTTGTTTTTTTTCACCTCTGGTAGAAATGAGGTTTTGTTTGCTGCATATTCTTTGTATCAAACTCATCTTTCCCAGTGCACAATTGCACACATTTTACTGGATACCTAAAAAAAATAATCTGTTTTACTGAGGGACTGAGACGCACATTCAAGATGGTAGTGTATTACTTGTCCTTGCATGAGCTATTATCTGTGTCATGTTCCTTGGCATTCGTATTATCATTAGTTTGGTAGAGTAGGCACTGAAATAAGTTCGCCCAAATTCCAATAACCAGTTTGAAAATTAGAAGTATCGCATTATATAATTGAAATATTATCTGTCTTGAGTGTGGAATATCATGGGGCTTCTGATTTATACCTTGAGGAAAAATCAAAAAACTAAAAGGATGTTCATCTTTCACTGCAAGTCTGCAATTCCCATTTTCTATTTCATAATCTCTCGAGTTATGGAACTTGGACATGACTTTGTTATGGATTCCACTACTTCTCTTCTTTTTTGTTCCCTTGCAAGTAACTTTATACTGTTGATAGGATTCTCCTCGCCGTAGAATATCTGCACCAGATGAAGATTTATCGGAATGTGCAAAGAAAGGGATTGCAGGTGAGCCTCTTGAACAAAGTTTTTGCATTTGTCTACGTTGTTGGAGTTTCGGCTATTTCTTACTATTTGCTCTTTTTTTCCTTCATTTTGAAAAATAAACAGTAAAACCGAGGAAAGGGGACGCGCTACTTTTCTTCAGTCTCGAGCCTACTGCTATCCCAGACACGAGCAGTCTCCATGGTGGATGCCCGGTAATTGAAGGTGAGAAGTGGTCAGCAACAAAGTGGATTCACGTTGACTCTTTTGACAAAATCGTCGGGAGCGGTGGGAATTGTACAGATAGTCACGAGAATTGTGAAAGGTGGGCTGCTCTTGGAGAGTGCACCAAGAATAAAGAGTATATGATAGGAACTCCACAACTTCCGGGTTTCTGTCGGAGTAGCTGTAAGTTGTGTTAGCATCTTTGTTGATCCTTGTTCCCATAGGTCTTCTTTGTTGTATAATTTCCCAGCGGTTCATTAATGTGTTTTGAGCAGTTTTTAATTATATATTTGCAATCATTCCTTCTGTCAACGTAGTAACTTTTCTTCTTGTAGTCATGTATTCTCCCTTACAGTTCAGGAGTTTATACAACTTGAAATACATATATAGACAAAAATGATTTCATTGCTTCACTAGATTTTTCTTTTTCACTTTTGAAGCTTTTCCGTCTCAGTATTTTAGTTCTGTACAGGCAGCAAGAAGCTCGATAGAGGGCTAGCTAGGTGACTAATGCAGCTCTGTGTGTGTGTGTGTGTGTGGTTACTGATGTAGTGTTCGGCGAAGACACATTTCATATTCAAACGTTTCCTTGTTGAGCTATCTAGCTTCTTTTAGGGATGCATTTGCTTCTTGCATCAGTTAAGAGCTATGGTTTGACATGTAAGATGGTGTTACCCTCCTCTCTGAAATATACTTGTGGGAAAGACTGCTGTAACCAAACTACTTTTCTTCCTTTCTCCAGCCAGAGCAAGTGTTTTATAGGAGTTTTGTAGTTATCTTTACATTCCATGTAGGCTGTAGCAGTGCAAAGGTATTTTAATTTCTTTGGCCCATTTGAGATGTAAATTTAGTGTCCTCTCTTGTTGTGGGCTATTTTTTTTTTTAATGTCTTTTGTACCCTGGAAACATTCTCCATGCTACAAAACAAAGAGGTGAAAGAGATTGATGGAGGCATGATCTAACCTTCACATTTTTTTGCTGGTGGACCACATTGAGATTCCCATCATATGTCAGAAGAAAGGGGAGGATAAGGAGGTGCAGAAGAGAGTGGTCCTTCTATTCAATCTTATTGTCGTAAGATGGATATATAGAGAGATAGGATCTCTCTCTCTCTCTCTCTCTCTCTCTCTCTCTCTCTC